>PVHX01011490.1:20975-64129 GCA_004024805.1 Geosciurus inauris
TAATGGTGTGTTGTTGTAGCTGTTGTTTGTTTTTCTTTGTATTTTTTCCTTTTTTGTGTTGGATTTTTTTTTTTTTTTTTTTTTGTTACCAGGGATTGAACTCAGGGGCACTCAACAACTGAGCCACATCCCCAGCCCTATTTTGTGTTTTATGTAGAGACAGGGTCTCACTGAATTGCTTAGCGCCTCGCCGTTGCTGAGGCTGGCTTTGAACTCACGATTCTCCTGTCTCAGCCTCCCTAAGTGCTGGGATTACAAGCGTGTGCCACAAAGCCCGGCTCCCCAGCCCTTTTTTGTGTTTTATGTAGAGACAGGGTCTCACTGAGTTGCTTAGCGCCTCACCATTGCCGAGGCTGACTTTGAACTAGCGATTCTCCTGTCTCAGCCTCCCTAAGTGCTGGGATTACAGGTGTGTGCCACTGTGCCCGGCTGTGTTGGATTTTTTCTAACCAACATACTGCATACATAATTTTTAAAACCAAGATTTATGCAAAATAGTAATCTGTGCTTAAATGAAAAGCAACTGCAGTTAAAAGAAGAAAAAAAAAGCCAAAAAACAAACACATTAAAGCCAAACAGTAAGAGTCATGAAAAAGATTCACATGTCCAAAATTCTTACCTAATGTCTGCTGGAAAATTACCCTCCAGCCTCTTGCTGTTTGAAAAGAATCTGTCTTAAATACTAGGACCATGCTGTTATTGCTGCTCTTAATAGGTGGGGGGAGCTTGGAACCGCAGAATTTTCCAAGAAGGGGATCACTGATGTTGGAGCCATCATACACCGCCAGGTAGTCTTGGGAGCAGAAGGTGGAGGAAGCCACGTTAAAACTTCCAAACCTGTGAAATGAACCTTGTTAATGCTCATGTTCTGTCAGATGCCCATTAAAATGTACCTTTAGTCACACACACACACACACACACACACACACACACACACACACCAAAAACTGATGGCACAATGCCCACTCTTCACCCCTCTTCAGTTTTGGGTGTTTTGTTATAGCAGCCTGAACTGACCAAGATAATAATCCTGCACACATAAGAAACAAACACCACCATAGAAACAGTGGGAAGAACCAACTTTCAAGTTTCTGTTTCTGGACACATAACCCTTTCCCATGACTCCTGTCTTCTGGATTCTGGTCAAGTGTTAGGTTTTGTTCTTTTCTTTTCTCTTTTCTTTTTTGTCCCTAAAACTTAAGAACTTTTGGCCCCTGGGACACAAGTTCCTTAAAAATACTACCAGGTGCAATCTGCAGTTTTCTTCAAGGTTAAGTCTATAAAGCACTTACTGTCTGATACAGGAGCCAGAATGGGCTTAGCGTCCAAGGGCTTAACTAATACCTTCTAGGGCAAAAAGTGACCACAAACAGGGAGGGGGCCGATAAGTGTGATACCAGCCTGTCAGGCTTTTATGTGGAAAATCCTGTAGAACACCAACTTTCAGAGTTTCCTACCAGGTATTTTGTGTCACTGAATCAAAAGTGCTAGAAATATACCATATCTGGTGGAAGCAGTCTTGAACTGCATCTCTCTGGAGAACAGCAGGCTGCATACCCTTCTCTCATCAGAGAGAGAATTTACTAATGACATAATGTATCTCTTACAGTGTAGGTTGGGAGGTGTTCTGATTCATGAATCATAATAAATTTCTTAGCAGTTAGAAAATGTATCTTTGAGAGATAGCATAGAGAAATATGAAGGATATGATCTTAGGGGAAACAGGACATAGACTCAGATTGTGGCTCTTCAATGTGTGTTACTTTGGGAAAGCTTTGGGACCCTTCTGCGCCTCTTGTTTTCTCACTGGTGAAATGAGAGATACATCTATCTCATGACTGTTTTAAGAACAAAATAAGACAATTAAGGAAAGTGTTAATATAATTTCTCATGTATCACAAATTCCCAACAGACATCAACTGCTATTTGTAGCCTTTCCTATCTGCTTTGATTTCCAGACAGGCTTATAACTTGACAACCCATTATATAAAGCTCCTTTGCCACTACTGGAGAATCACAACTGTCTTAACTGGTAGAGTGCCTGTTGGCCCCTCAGTCACCATGGGCTTGCGTGGAGGGTGTGTCCATGTCCCAGGTTTTGTTATCATATGGGAATCTCACTCTTCCTTCTTCTTGATTTCCTTATGGACCACTATGGTCAATCAGTGCTATCAGTAAAGGAATAGGGTAAGCTTTTTGTTGTTGTTTTTTTTGGTATGTGTTAATAAAGCTAAAAGTATTTTCTTAAGAAAGCAAATCTGGCTGGGTGTGTGGCACACGCCTGTAATCCCAGCGGCTCAGGGGACTGAGGCAGGAGGATTGCGAATTCAAAGCCAGCCTCAGCAACTTAGCGTGGTCCTAAGCAACTCAGCAAGACTCTGACTCTAACTAAAATACAAAAATGGGTTGGGGATGTAGCTCAGTGGTTAAGCAAAACAAAACAAAACAAAACAAAACAAAAACAAATCTGTCTCACTTACTTGAGCAGAACCACTCTGTCGTTTCTCACAGTGATAGTATACACACAGTAGAGATTGTTGGGGTAGTTGGAATTTAAGTAGTAAGGACTCCTGATGATCCCAGAGGAGTAGTTGAATGTACCACCGCAGGCTGCAACAGAAGGCGAGGAACACGTAGAGAACACACACACTACTCAAACATGGAGAAATAATTTTAAGGTTTTCTATGATTGCAAATTTTTCCATGGGAGAGCTCATAATTATTTTACTTAAGATAAATTAATACTCCTTCATTTGTGTTTACAAATGATTCCAATTTCTTTTTCCACTGGAAAGAAAAACAAGAGACAGGGAGTAGAGACAGGAAAGAATATTTTAAGAGGCATGACTGTCCCTTTCCTCTATTTAACTGACAGATGGACAGAGAAGTGACAGTGATAACTGGAAGTTTAGGAAAAGCAAGCAGAACCCAAGGCATGCTCTGGTCATTGAGATCTGGGAAAGACTGCAATCTGGAACTCTTAAATGACACAGATACAAGTCTTCCTGTTAGGGATATTATAAAGTGAAGTTTGGAAACTCTCATGTTTATTTTCCTCTGGATCAATTGTGTAGCTTTCACATCTCCTTTCTTTGTATTTAGGGGTAAGATTGGTAAAGACTATGCTTGTCCAGATTTGTGCTGTTTCTTCTTCATAAGCGTGAGAAAGGGAGGGCCACTCCTCACTCTGACTCCAGCAATTCACAGCCCTGATCCCTTAGTTGTATCCACAAATCAGTAAAACAACAGCCCTAGGAATACAACAAAACTCCTTTAAAAACAGATTATTTTTGCTTGGGTTTTCGCATAAGAGGGATCAGATGAAGCCACCTAAGGAGGGCAAATACTACACTCTTATCACAGTGAGAAAGGCTTTGACAATTTACTTCATGATTCAAAATAATGGTGAAGTTAGTGCATTTTGATGATGTTTCTATGGAGTATACACTACCAATGGACATGCTCCACCTATACTTCCTAGAAATGAGAAACAAGCTGGGACTGGCATTTGAGGTTTTTATACATTGATCATGTTTGCACTGACTGAGCTCATTTTCAGGGAAAGCTCTTCTCTGTAAGCCTCGAAGTATTCATGTGTTCAGACCTCTGGGTTCAGCTGCGGAGAATTAAATGTCAGATCTGGGTAGCAATTACTCTATTTCATTTAGTTATGTGGTCTTGGAAAGTTTATCAAAACTTTAATCACTTCCATTTTTATACACTGTTGGGATTTGAAGTCAGCATCAGAGTGAGACTTAGAGATTAGATATATTGAAACTTACCTACCATGTTTTATGAAAATGAATTAAAGAGCCAAAGAATATGAAGCAAGGGGTTTAACTCTCTAAAGCAGAGGTGGTACCAAAAGAATAACGCAATCAGTCCTTCTCTTTATGCAACAAGACAGTAAGGGAAGAAACAGTAATTGCTCAATTCTGTTTGGTTGGTGCTAACAGACCTCCAAAGCCACACAGAATCTACTTTACAGATGTTGGGGCTCAGGATTCAGATAAAAACGAACATGAACAAATTATGCAGTCCTTTTTTATGGTAACCAGGCATTTTTTTAGTCTTCTCTGTGGATGGGAAAAGACATTTATTTGAAGGAAAACTATTCAACTTTTTGCCTTTAGCAATAGATTTGATCAGGCAAAGACAACATAAAGCCAGGAAACGTTTTATGAGATTTGTGTGCCCATTTCACTGACGTGGAGATGCTGTGGAAAAAAATGGAGGCAGCAGACTGACCCAGACGGAGAAGAGACCATCTGAAGTAGAGAAATACAATTTTAAGTGCTACAAAGGCGTTACTCAGTCTGTGTCCTGTCTTTTGACTTTGCCTTTGTTACAGAGAAACTAAATTATAGCAGAGTTGAATATATCAATCTTGTTCCATAGGGCTTGTGCATTTTGCACATTATTTAAAAATTCTTTCCTTCCTATCAGAAGATAATAAAGATACTCTCTTGTATTTCTTCTAGATTTATATTATTTTTCACATTAACAAAGTGACTTGTTAATGTAACATAACAAGGAATAAAATAGGCATTTGCATAATTCAGAATAATTCAGGCCAAAGGCATCTTTATGCAATAAAATAAAAAAATAGCAAGAACATTCATTTTTACTTACATTACAAAGTAGATCCCAATTATCCATCTGATTTTCAAACAGTAGATCTAGCTGAAGTTCACACAAGTTCCCTTTTTTAAGAAAAAATGTCTAAGTATTTTTTCCAAATACCTAATTTATGAGTTTTTCCCTTAATGTCTCAGAATCTTCGAGTTGGTGATATGTGAATCACAAGAAAACTCCTTGTGCAAATTACTTAAGAAAAACAAAAAATTCCAGACTACATCACTGTAGCTACTCACGGGTTATCCTATAGGAAAACTTGAATCCCAGGTTCGTGATGCGTGCGTTGGAGTAGAAGTTCAGCAGCACTGGGCCAGTCAAGGTGATGGGATCCAAGGTCTCATCACCACACACGGTAGCAACAGGTGTGGAGGAGAGACTGTGACCTCTGACAATATGCAGGCCATCATTCTCGCAGCTTCCAGTGGTGGCTGAGCGAGCTGTGCAGAGCATGGAACAACCAGCATTAAGATCAGAGTATACATGATGATTACACAACCAGTGTGACTCTGCACTGTGTACAGCCAGAGGAATGAAAAGTTGTGCTCCATTTGTGTACAATGTGTCAAAATGCATTCTACTGTCATATATGACTAATTAGAACAAATTTTAAAAAATAAATTAAAAAAAAAAACAGCTCTGGAATTCGAGGACTGCCTGGGCAATACAGTGAGACCTCCCCATATCAAAAGAAAAAAAATCATTAAAATGAAATCATTTGGCTTAGTAATGTTGTTCCTTAGAATTTCTATTAAGAACATATGTTAAACAACTAATAAAATATATTCTAGGTGACCTTGAATGATGATTTATGTTAAATTTGTAAAAACAAGATTTACAATAAATAATCAAGTGCTTAAAACAAAATCAGAAACCACACAATCAACACTGTAAACATCAATACAATTGTTGCTGGGTGTAGTGGCACACGCCTGTAATCCCAGCAGCTCAGGAGACTGAGACAGGAGGATGGTGAGCTCAAGGCCAGCCTCAGCAAATGCGAGGCACTAAGCAACTCAGTGAGACTCTATCTCTAAATAAAATACAAAACAGGGTTGGGGATGTGGCTCAGTGTCCAAGTGCCCCTGAATTCAATCCCTGGTACACCCCCCACAGGAAAAAAAACAAAAACAAAAAAATTGCTACAATTCATGCAACTGATAAGAAATGAACAGGAGAATCAAGAGACGTTTTGGTATGTTAATGTTGAACTTTGTTTCCTGAGGAAACAATGTTTACCCTGCACACAAAACAAAGGCAGGCACAAGGTAGAACTGTGCAGTGTATGAATTCCACGAAACAATCAAAATTTCTCCTTTATAAAATGGCTCCTTCAATTCCGTGATTACAAACTGGGGACACTTTTACCTCCCACGGGTTATGTGGCTATACCCGAAGACATTTTTTGCTACCACACTGGAGAGTGGAGTAGAACCCAGGGCCATTGCTAGATACACTGCAAGCACAGACCATTCCACACCTGGTCCTCCTGCTACAACAAAAACTGCCCTGCCCCAAATGTCAATAGTGCTGCTGTCCAGAACTTTGCTCAAAGCTTGAGTGAAGATATGAGATTCCCACCACTGAGAGATCACTAGAAATTCCTTAGTATTTGTTGAACAGCCATTTTCAATGCTCAAACAAACCACATTAGCCTATGGATTTCGTGACTGTAAAAATACTTATATCATTGTTTTGTTTTCAAATTATAAAACAAATATATTTTCTAGACTTTTCTAAGAAAAACTTAAATAGTATACACAAGAAATTAAAAAGATGTTTATGACTGCTATATTCCTTTTTACAGATGATTAGATACTCTGAAAACATTAGTTGGGATCATATAGAGCACAATCTTTCATTATCCAATTTTTATTAATAAAAATAACACAGCATCATGCACTTCCTGTGATTAGATAGTTCTGTTAAGCATTTTATTAATGCACACAACAAATTCTAATGTAGATGTGCCATCCTACATTCACACTATGGTTGAAAATTCTATTTTCTCCACATTTTCATGACTGAAATTATTGTCAGTGCAAACTTCCTTATACATAAATATTTGAGGATGCTTTTATTATTTCATTATAATAATTTTTTTTTTTTTGGAGCTTGACTTGCTGGGACTAAGGTAAGATTCTTTTCCAGGTTTATTAAATGGTCCTTTGAAAAGGTGTTAGCAATTCTCACTCCCTTAGCACTTTGGGTATTTGACAATCTTCCAAGTTCCACATTGTCACCATTCATTTGCAAACCTGTACCACTGGCAGTCAATACCCATTTCCTCCACTTTCTTCTTCTGCACTACCAGCTCTGTGCAACTACTAATCTACTTTCTATGTCTTTATATTTGTCTATTCTGAACATTTCACATGAACAGAATCATATAATGTGAGCTTTTGTGATTGGTTCTTTTACTTAACATAATGTTTCTGAGGTTCATCAATGGTATAAGGTGTGTCAGAACTTCATCCCTTTTCATGGCTGAATAATATTTCATCATATGGCTATGCCACAGTTTAAAAATTCATTTATGAGCATCAATAAGTTTTCAATTCTCTTGGGTGTATAACTAGAAGAATTGCTGGACCATATGGGGAAACTCCATGTTTAATATTTTGAGGCCCTGCCAAGTGGCTATATCATTTTTATAGCCACACCCACAATGCACAAGGATTCCATTTGATCCACATTCTTGACAACACTTACTATTGTCTTTTATTATAGCCATCCTAATGGGTGTGAAGTAGTAGCTAATTGTGGCTTTCATTTGCATTTTCTTGTGACTAATGATGCCGAGCACCTTTTCGTGTGCTTATTGTCCATTTGTATATCTTCACTGAAGAAATGTCTGTTCAGATCCTTTATCCATTTCTTAATTATATTGTCTTCCTATTATTGAGCTACAGGAGTTCTTTTACATTCTTGATACCAACACATTTTTCCTGGGTTAATATCTAGGAATGGAACTTCTAGATCATAAATTAGGCATGTATTTAATTTTATAGGAAACTGCCAACCAATTATTCAAAGTGGTTGTCAGTGTACATTCTCGCCAGGAAGGCAAGAGACTTCTCATTGTTTTGCATGAATTTGATATAGTTTTTCCTTTTTGATATAGTCGGGAGCGTGTGAGATGGTGCCTAACTGTAATGTCTAATTTACACTGCTATGATGACTAATGATAATGATGTGGAATACTTTTTGCATTCTCATTGATAAACAGTAACAATTTTTTTGGGGGGTTGCCAGGGATTGCACAGGGGCACTCTACCACTGAGCCACATCCCCAGTCCTATATTTTGTATTTTATTTAGAGACAGGGTCTCACTTCATCACTTGGTGCCTCGTTTTTGCTGAGGCTGGCTTTGAACTCTTGATCCTCCTGCCTCAGCATCCCAAGCCACTGGGATTACAGGCATTCATCACCTATTCCACACAATTATTTTATGTAGTTGCTAACTTGAAACAGATTAATACCTCCATACCAATATGAAAACTTCACTTATTTACAGATTCCCCATTGGAAATGACCCAAAGTACATCACAATATTCTATATGAGCACATATTATTGTATACTGGACTGTGAAATCTACCTGTTTATTGTGAAAGCATTTTTCATATAAATTGGGGGAATTATAATGCACATTTACTTTATAATTTCAGGTCCCCTGGTCATAGACCTTGGCTCAAGGGTGGTCATGTAACCTAAGTCAACCAAATATGCATCAATTTCAATACCTATCTTTGGAATCTGAAAAGAAGGCAGGAGTGTTCTGGTAAATATAAGAAATAACTCTCTGATGCAGAAAAGAACTCCTGAATTGTAGCATTTGCCAATTTCTATGGTAAAAATACTCCTACCACAGCCAATTTCAGGCTACCAACATGAGATAATTAAACACAGAATATTTACTCTTCAGAGATCATACAGATACAAGTTAACTTCATAATACCACTGGATTAATGCCACTTTTCTTCCTGGTTGCTGGTGAGAGCAGATCCCTACTATGAGGGCATCTACACTATAGCCAGAAGAAGAGCCAGCATGAAGGGAAGACTCACGCTGGAGTAGAGCAGTGTGAAAACAAGCATTAGAATATTTGATGCCACAATTTAAAAGTAGATTAAGCAGATTTAAGGTGCACTCAACTTTGAGGTTTTCTAGAAATGAAAGGTAGTAAATCACCCTTTCACATTTCAGCCAAGTTGAATGAAATTTCCTGTTAATTTGCCACAAAAATTTTAATCCACATGGTGGGATTTTAATATTATTATTATTGTTGTTGTTGTAATGTTGTAATTATTGTTGATAGAACCCCATCATTCTGAGTTCTGTTGATAGATTGATTAATCCAAGATATGACACCAAATGCAATCTTAGCCAATCAGACATGTTCAAACTATAAGCAAGAAAAGCCAATAGTAGCAACTGAAGATGTTAAATTTAGGGAACATCAGCAGTATGTTTCCTGACACATGAAGGAAGAGGTAAGGGAAAACAAAGTTACTACACAGAAAACAGCAAAATGATGGGGGTGGGGGCGTGGAGCATGCAGAATGGTTCTTACCAATCATCCCCTTTGTTCTAGAATTCCATTATGCCTTCTTATTTTTAAACTATACTTTGATGAGATAATCCAGAACCTTCCTTATGAACTCCATTTTATTTCTCAGCTAACTTGCAGATAAATTACTACTTTTAACTTGGAATCTTGACAAATATATTCGTTTTTATATGTCTATGCATTAGAGTTCATCTCCCCCATTTTGAACCTGAGTACTATCTAGGGAAAATTTATGTTTTTATTAGAAAATATTTATGCAGTTTTTTATTTATGCAGTGTAGTTTAGTAGAGCGTGTGCCTAGCATGCACATGGCCCTGAGTGCATTTCCCAGCACTGTAACAACAATAACAAAGAATGGAAAAGAAAAGATTCATGCAATTTAAACTTTAGGAAATGTTAGGAATACATTTGGCTTATAAGCTAAATTTCTCTCCAGCTTGAAGAAATCTTGAGGTATCAATTTGAGATTCTATTTATTAAATTAACCTTAAAGGATTTGTATATTTTGCTACTGCTGGAATAAAAATACTTCTGGTCTGGGGTTGTGGCTCAGTGGTAGAGCGCTTGCCTCACATGTGTCAGGCACTGGGTTCGATCCTCAGCACCACACAAAAATAAATAAATAAAATAAAGGCATTGTGGATGAGGATACATAAGGGGGATGGGAACGGGAAACACAGGAGAAATGCAGGAACTCTGGATGCAGCAGGGGGAAGGGGGAGGAAGGAAAGGGAAATGGGAATAGTAATGATGATTGATCGAATGGGTCATTACTGCCCCTGGTGCATGTATGAAGACACAAATTGTGTGACTCTTTATGATTTGCAACCAGAGAAATGGAAAAACTGAGCTCTGTTTATGTACTATGACTTGAAACGCATTTAAATAAAAAAAAAAAAAAGGAAAAAAAAATGTAGTATACTTGTCCTTTGAAAATGCCAGTGACGCAAATACGGCAAAATGTTAACATCTATTTTAAAATTAGCATTGGTTATGTGATCATCTATTATATTATTTTTCTATTTTCCTGAAAGTGAAATATTTAATAATTTAAAAGTTTAAAAATATATTAAAAAGTGCATTCAACCAAGAGGAAGTTTTCAGATAATGATGGCATAGCAAAAAGAAAGAATCGCAGGCTTCCTGTGTTGTTGATGTCTTGTTCGTCATTAAAACTGTGACTAGTAGAACCAAATCACATAATAAAATTGCTTTGAAGAAAAAAAAAATAAAATAAAATAAAATAAAGGCATTGTGTCCATCTACAAAGAAAACTTTTTAAAAATATGTCTAGTTGGGCACTAATGTACAAGTTAAGAATATGAAAGACTTCATTTTAATGACTTTATCATGTAATCAGAAGCAACATGCTGTTGGGGAAAAGAATAAATTCTAATTCATAGTTTAAATACTGCCAAATTATGTGCTTTAATTACAACTCAGATTCTTCTTTGAGACACTGAAAGCTCTACTGGATCTTTATAATTTCAGAGTAGATAAGTTTGAGAATTAAAAAAAAACTTCTGCATTAGTTATAGAAATATCTTTAATTAGCAACAATGGACAAACCTGTAAAACCAAAATCACAGAATGCAGGGAAATGTTACTAATACTATGTTAAACTTTTGGACCCATATTTTGGACAAATAGCCTGCTTCTCAGGTGTCCTTTCAGTTTTAAAGAGTTGGTTTCTAAGTTGTCAGCCTAAGGATATTTATTATCACAGTAATAGTTAGCTTAGAAAATTACAGAAAGTCTGTGACACAGAAGGTAGTGTGTCTTATTCTGCATCCAAATAATTTTTAAAAACTAGTTCAATTACAGACAGTTCATCGTGAAATAGCAGTGGTATAGTGAGACATAATAAAAACCCATTAACTATAAAAGCGTGCATTCAACAATAAGAAAATTTGTTGAGGAGATGTAGAGCAAGCTGAGAGGGAATCTGAATTCTTTGGTAGATGGAAATAAAATATCAAATAACTAAATAAATCATTCAGGCTCTTCTTGTTCTCAACACCCAATTTGGTAAAATTGGAAGCTGTACTATTTGGTGATTGTTTAGGAATTAAAACATTCTTGTATCCTTTCCAGTGGTCATTTCTTTAAGGTAAGATGTTCTCAAATTTTTTTTTTCCATAAGAAATCAAATATCTACTTAATTTCTGAACTCGGTCAAGTTACCTGTGTAAAGACATAACAGGGACTAGTGAGAATAAGAGTTAGAGCAAGAAAATGAGTTGTAAATACTGTGTCACTAGGTATTATGTAATTCACACACACATCTTTTCTCAAGCTCTACGTATCAAGTCACTACATTAGATCAAATATATCAGCTTGTTTCGTCCATGACAAGACCCTTGGGGATAAAGACCACAGGCATCAGAAAATAATTATATTAAACATTTTTCTATAGTGGTAGGAGGAGCCAATTTTATATATAATCAAAATGAGCACAAAACTCTAGAATAGAATACAGTTAAATGCAACGAGGTAACTATCTTCTAGGGAAAGAAGTGTGGATGAAGATCTTCAAGGAGCAAGGTGAATATCAAAGTCAAGTTTATAGCCAAGAGGTGCCATTTAATCAGACACGAGAATTTGATAGGAAGAGAAGTATCCTGAAATAGAACAATATTCCCATCTTCGATCAAAGCCCACATAGGAACAGGAAAGTATAAGATAAGTCTATCAATGACTTGACAACGTATTTATCGTTGAAATCTCTGAGCTGTAAAAGAATTCTCTGCGATTTTTTTAATGACTATTTTCCATCCTTCAGAATAACTTTTGGGTGAATATATATGTTGGAATTTAATTTTTATTACACATTCCTGGGTTTTATTACAATGTAATGTCTAATTCTGAATTCTATTGTGATTCTAAAAACTTGGAGAGAATTGAAAGGAAACCAAGGATGAGTAACTCAGCAAAAAGCATGAACTTGTGGGATATAGATCCAGATCATAATTTTTCTTCAGACTCATGGGTAGATAGAGGCAGAGATGCCAAAAAATGACTGAAGAGGAGGGAGAACCCTTCGGTTGGCATGTTTTAGTATTACAAATAAGGTCCAGTCTTGTGAGTCAAGCAGAAAAGCATTCTAGGGACAGGTGAGTGAATCCGAGGGCTGCAATGGCTCCATCTGGCCCCTATCTAATTAGCTTCAGTCTGGAAAGCAGGGAAACTGGTCTCTTTGGTGGAGGAATGATTCAGCAGAGGGACGTACATGCTACTACAGAGCCAAGCTCCATCCAGCACAAAGGCCAAAGTCTTAAAACAAAGCATGTGGTACAGGCAAACCAGGAGTCTCACAGAAGCCACATGGTCCCCTCTAGTGTCCTGCCAATTTGAATAAAATACCAATAGGAAATGCTTCAAAAGAACCATTACCCGGTTCCTTCTAAAATAATGCATTGTGAAATGCACCCACATTCTGAACTCTTGAAACACAATTGAGAAAGCAAACAAAAGAAGTGCTAAGTAGCTGAGTAATGCCAGTAGTTTTTGCTTATTAAATGGGGGAATGTGAGGTAAAACAATTGACAAAACTCAATTATTGTGCTTCTTAATGAGCAAAGAGGACAAAAAGAAAAATCTAAGTTTTCTTTTTTCTTTTATTATTTTTTATTATTGCATTAAATGCATTGTGTAAACCAGGTCTTCTAAGTTAATCAAAGAGAAGTCAGGCAAATGTTACATAAGACTTCCCAGCTGATTGCTCTGGAAATCTATCCCATTCTCCTCGGGACTTTTGATATCATTTCTAGATAATAATGAGTAAAAGCACTTGGCCTTTTGGTGTCCGCCATTCCATAGAAGCTACTCCACTAGCCAACCTCTATCAAGAGTCCCTCAGGCTAGGGCTGTGTCCGGGTGGTAGCATACATGCATAGCAAGTTCCATCCCTAGCACCACAAACGATAACAACAGAACTAAACCCTTCTTCATTACTAAGACAATGTTATTATCCAATTTTAATGATAGGGGAAAAAAAGTATAGAAGGCTTGACTTAGGTTACCTCATCTACCTATTATTGATGAAACAAAAATACAGACTATAATTTTTCCAGAAGCATCAGGGCAATCTGCTTGGCCATGTAAATAACAAGATTATAAAAATATAGTTTGGAATTATTCAATATTTGGGAAATTAAAATAAGTATTTAACAACACTTGATTATAAAATAAACATAAATAAGAGTCCATAGTTCATAGAGTGGAGGGTATTGGGAATGTAAAAATATTGAGAAAGAGAAAATCTTTGGCTAACATAAAATAACATACTTTCAGATCAAGTTCCTTTGTGGTGAGTGGGAGTGAGGTCACTGAGCCCCTATGACCTCCCAGTAGGGAAAGCACCAATGTGGATGGAAGAATCAGTATATTTGCTTGAATAGTAAAATCTACCCTAACCAGTTGCCAGGGTTAAGGAGACACATATAAGGACAAGGGTGCTTCTCATGGTATTTTGGAGCCTGAGATATCCCATCTTCTCTTTGCCAGTTTCATCTTTTTGTTAATGGCCCACCAAGACTACTAGGACCCTCATACTCTACGTCAGCCAACAGTGGCTTGCTGCATGCTGTGCTCAGAAATGCTTGGGCAGCATCTCTCAGAATCAGTTCCTATTGCCTGTAGTAGCTGGAAAATCTTGTGCTCCTTCCACAAAGCTATGACCTTCCTTGAGAGCAATTGTCAGTTTTATCACAATAAAAGTGCACATGAATCCCTCAGGCTCATTTTTGAAGGGCTGGGGAAAGGTTATTTTTGCAGTAGCTAATGAATCTCTAGCTTGTTGATGGCATTCAATAAATGTCATCACTGCTATGGTCAGTGATAATAATCTAATTATAAAATAAATTTGATCAATGACGCCCTTTTAAAGAGTCATCATAATTCAAATAGTCTATAGTTAGGTATTATCCACTCAGCAGTTTGAAAATGCTGAGTGCTAGTAACACTGGAAATATCAAAAGACATTATCATAAGGATATCATCTTACCAAAAAATCAGTCTCTTCAAGTAGGTGTGGATTAGTATATCCATTAGTGGAAGTAGCGATCGCTTTAATCTGGCATTATCCATTTTTCACAGCTACTATTTTTGATAGAGTCATGACTCTTAACAATGGGAAAACCGATTCTGAGCTATGTGTTGTTAGGTGACTGTGTCTTTGTGCAAATATCATGGATTATAAGTACACTAAACAAACCAGAATGGTTACAATGTCACTTGGTGATTTAATATTACAGACTGTCATACACATGGTCCATCAGCAACTGAGAAATCATCATGTGGTGCATGAATGTGAGTGGGTGTATAAAGGCGAAGTGGTTATCAGAGAGAAAGATAATTTATGCAAAGTCACGAGATAGGTGGCTGTTCTGGCCTTAAGGCTCATCCTAAGATCTGTGCTCTTTCCCTTTATACCACCTCTGGAATTCCACTGTGTGTTACTGCATTTTCCCTCCCAATTGACTAAGCTCAGAGACAGTATACTGTTTAAGGTGTGTATAGGGTTCCTTGTAGTGATACATGTGCCATTGATACCAGCAGTGCTTTTGGTGGCATTAAAATATATTTACTAGTGTCTCCTCTTTTGAGTCTAAATGATATTGGCATACAACATTCTCAGGTTTGTCTAATTCAATCAGAATAAAAGTATATGTAAATGTAAAATATTAGTCACATGTTTTGTTATTAAAATAACTTCTCCTGATCATAAAAATACCCATATTATTGAAAAGAAAATAAAAATCACCTATAAATCTATCCCACAGTGATAATGCTTAAAGCACTATTTAACAGTCTTACAGATTTTATTCACATGTATGTTATTTAAAATAGAAATTGGGTCATCGTATATAAACTATTTTATTGTCCTTCAATACTTTATGAGTCAGGAGCATCTTTTTCTATTACTGAGATTTTGTGACTGCAATGCTAAGACATTATATTTTACATGTTTACAATGACAAATATGAATTCATATTTGGCATTTTTAGCAAATGTGCAGAAAAATAAAGCTACAGAGACATATGAAAAGATGAAGTCATAGCAAAAGGAAAGAGAGAGGCTTTGTATAATTGTACTTAGCAGGAACCTCACTGAGGAATAAGGACTAGGAGATCATAAAGAGAAAGGGGAAGAAAAGGTATCCCGTAGCAATATCTGAAGGTATCCCATGGTAATATTTGGTAGAAGCAAACCACAGATGTTAATCTTATTAACTCACTCACTCAATATTTATTAAACAACTATTTTTAGTCAATGAGACAGTTTCTCTCTGGTTAGTTTGTAGTATGTACATAAATGTAGGTGTGTATAGGAGTGTAAGAAATAAATGCAAATGAATAAATTAAAAGCTATGATAATATGTAATGCATTTTAGACTTGTCTTCTTTAAGACATTTATGTGATGCATATGTACTTAAAGAACTTAAAGTTCTTACACTATTTTTACACTTCTGGATGAAATATATAGAAAGTTTTTTAAAAAAATGGTTGTATCTTTATTCACATTTACATGAAATCTACTTTGTAATATTATTTATATACTTTTTCAAATGGTGATTTAGAGTATCTCTGTCCCTACTACCCCTCATTAATTTCCTAAGAACTTTTTGTCATTTGCTTAAGAATAAATCTGCCTTCCATGGATATTATCAAAAGATAAATAGTGGGAGAACATAGAGAAAATGAGACACTTTTATACTGTTGGTGGAAATATAAATTGGTATTACCATTATGGAAAATGGTATGGAGGTTTCTCAAAAAATTAAAAATAGAACTACTGTATGATCAAGAAGCTCCACTTCTGGTTATATAGCCCAAAGAAATGAAATCAGTATATCAAAGAGATAGTTTTACTTTCCCATGTTCATGACAGCATTATTCATAGCCAAGACATCGGAACAATCTAGGCCCACCAGTGAATGAATGGATAAAGAAAATGTGGGGGCTGGGACTTTGGCTTAGTGGTAGAGTACTTACCTAGCATGTTTGAAACTATGGAATAGATCCCCAGGGGAAAAAAAAAAGGAAAAAAGGAAGGAAGGAAAGAAGGAAGGGAGGGAGGGAGGGAGGGAGGAAGGAAGGAAGGAAGGAAGGAAAGAAGGAAGGAAGGAAGGAAGGAAATGTGTCCTCAAAGAAACTTTGACCTTTTGACAGCAAGGATGAACATGGAGGACATTACGCTAAGTGATATAAGCCTTGCACAGAAAGACACAAATGATCTCACTTCTAGTGAAATCCAAAAATGCTGAACTCATAGAAGCAGAGAGTAGAACCGTAGTTACCAGATTCTGGAGGAGGAGGCATAGTGAGATATTTAACAAAAAAGGATACAAAACTTTATTTTGTAGGAGGAATAAATTTAGGGAATCTGTTATACAAAATGGTGATTATAATTAATAACAATGTATGAAAATATGACTAAAATATGACTATATGACCAGTATGCTTGTACATCATGTGCAACCAGAAAAATGCGAAATTATACTCCATTTATGTATAATATATCAAAGTACATAAGAGCATTCTACTGTCATGTATAACTAATTAGAACAAATAAAAAGAAAAGAAATACACTTCTGTAATCCCAGTGACTCAGGAGGCTGAGGCAGGGAAGAGAAGGGAATGCAGGTTTAAGGCCAGCCTTGGCAATTTAGTGAGATCCTGTCTCGAAATAAAATAAAAGGGCTGGGGATGCAGCTCAGTGGTAGAGTGCCTTTGGATTCAATCCACAGTACTGGAAATAATGAACAAACAACATAATTCAATTACCTATCTATGCAAGGTACAGAGGTACACACCTGTAATCCCAAATAGTAGGGAGTCTGAGGCAGGAAGATTTCAAGTTCAAGACCAACCTGAGTAATTTAGTGAGATCCTTTCAGTCACTGACAGTGCCTAGGAAAGCCTATTGTTCGGGCAGTGAGATAAGGACTCTAAAAATGTGATAATGAGGAAATGAAAGGGAGAACTGTCACTTCCCCTGTCTCCACTCTTTAGATGAGGATCAAAGCAGAGTGATGGTTAGGGCAGGCCCAAGAGGACCGTAGTGAGGCTCCCTCACCAAGACTTGAGACTTCCGGCAGGCTATGCTTTTAGTGTGTAGCCAGGGGTGGGAATCAGCTACTCTGTGGTCAGTCGAGGCCATAAACAGTCTGACTCAACATGTATACCCAAGGTCATAAATATTAACTTGAGAGCATGCACCCAGTGATGTAGCCTGTTGATGGCAGTGTGCTTTCTTCGTTTGGCCCGCATATTAAAAAGGTCTATGAAAAAGATTCAGGGACAAAATGGGGGCAAAATTAGGTCTAAAATGGAACTGGCTGGGAATAAAGATAAAGACTGGAGGCTGGTGCTACCTCTGAATGAAGCATGTCTACTATCCAAAAAAAAAAAAAAAATTGCTAGGAGGAAATTTTAAATGTTCTCATCACCAAAAACTGATAAGTAGAGCATCAATATGTTATCTAGCTTGATCTAGACATTCCACAATGCATATAGGTATTCAAACATCACATTGTATACCTTATACATGCTGCTTTTATTTAATTAAAATTACTTAAATTTTTCAAAAACAATAAACTTACCTTCCAAGTGGAAGGACACAAACGTCAAAACAACCAGAGACTGAGAAGTAGCCTGTATGACATACGTGCAGTTCATGTTGTTGTCATACTGCCTTGGGAAGTTTGGAGAAACAATGTCACCTGTAGGGTCAGTGAAATTACGTCCACATTCTATGAGGGAGCAAAAGGGACATCATCAGAACATTTGTCCTCACATCTAGTGTCTATTTTATCAGTAAAAGAAAGATGTCATGTCACAAATTCTCTAGAGACAGTTTCCTGGGAGACTCCAAATGGAAGAAACAATAACTAACAGTATGAAACTTGTATTTAAAAATAAACATACATGCAAAAAGAGAACATTTTTTAGAAAATGTGCAGAATTTTAGATGCTAAGTAGTAGAAATTTTATCACATATACACTGCAAATTCCTTAATGTTAAGATTTTTTTTAAAAAAAAGAACATCAAAGATCAAATGTGGTTTACATAAAGAAATAAAATGGTTGAAAGTGATTTGCAACCGAGTAGTGCTTTGTATATTTAATGTTTTTGAAACGTCTGATTAGAGAAATGTTATTTTTGTTACTATTGTAATTCAGCCATAAGAATGATGCTAGTGTTTTTAAAAACCAGTCAAATTTACTAATCATAATTCTCATGAACTTCTCACATGAATTCTTGGGTCAGAAATAAAGAAAAAAATTTCTACTATTAAAATAGCATTTGGTTTTCATATAACCAAACCACTAGTCAGTTAATTCATATCACTCCCTAATAGATCAAGAAATCGGTATTCTTTTAAACAGGTGTTAAAACGTGCACAATTGTGCACACAGGCACCATAGCACACACCATCTGAAAACCTGTGCTTAGGTCCAGAGTTGCCTTTCATGATTTCCTTTCCACCACCTTCACTCTATTCATGTCAGAAATACGTCTTTACTGTAAGTCCTTCTGATTCTTCTTCCAGATCTTATTTATTTATTTATTCATTCATTCATTCATTCACTCATTCATTCATTCTACTTAGATATACATGATAGCAGAATGCATTTTGATTTATTGTCACAGATGGAGCACAACTTTTTATTTCTCTGGTTGTTTGTGCTGTAGAATCACAACATACACAAAGCGCTAGCTTTATGTATGACTACATGTCCTGAACAGTGGTTTGCAATTAGTAGCTACTTGATTTAATTCACCCAAATAGGTAGCTCCATTGTTTTTCAGACTTGGAGACTACTGCAGTTCCCATTAGCCCAGCTTGTGTTTAGTAGTCAGAGAAGCAGACCCATGTACCCAGCTAGGAAGCAAGAACACCCAAGAAAGCAGATCTCAAAATTGACTGACACAGGAGGCTTCTGGGTAAAGATCAAACATGCAAGCCCCTTGGCCATGGAAATTCTCAGTTCAGATGGGTCTAGGGTGATGCCCAAGAATATGTATGCTCTCCCAGCCCCACAAGTGATTTTGAAACAGGTGATCAAAGTGCCCCCATGTATATCTAATTACCAGCCACCTGAGCTTCTACCAAATACACACTCACTTTGGATTTTAGGCTTATTTTTAGATGCTGGCCAGCAGCACTCATACCTTTTACACCATTTCTCAATTGAGTTACTGTTGAATTCAGTTGTAGTCTTATTGAATTTTGAAGGAGGGGTGTTCCTTCAGGATTAGGTGACTTACCCATGTTCCTCCCCTTGGGTCCCCTAGTTCAAGCCACCCCTGGCACAGCCTTCTTATGATTTTCCGAGGTTGCTTGTGGCCCCCACACTCTTTCCATGACCTCTGGGTTTGATTTTCAGTGCTACTTACGGCTTACAAAGGATGCAGAGAAGCCCTGGGCTGGCTCTTCCTGAGACTGGAAGATAGCCCTGAATGTGTTTCTTGGTGTGATGATGGAGCTGGGAGCCATGTTCCCACAGCTCGTGGCCAATAGGGCATTGTTGGTCTCCTCAGTTCCTGTCCACACCTAGCAGGATCACAAAAATGACTTAGTGTCTACAGTCTTCCCATCAATGTTTTAAAGTGCTTAGGCTCAAAAATAATGATACTCGGGTATCTATAGAAAAAACAATAGTAAATAAAACATGCACAAATCTGCAATATTTTCTTTTGAGAATAGTTTTTTAAGCTGCTTTTAAAATACCTCACTCCATTCTGAATCCTCTAAGGAGACTGTTTATTTTTGTGTAGCTAGGTAGGGATTTAAAAAAAAAAATCAACCACTATCCAGTTTTAACTTTCAATCGACCTTATCTAACTGAGGTTGAGTTTCCCAAAAGGCATTTGGCAACATCTGGAGGCATTTCTGATTATTGCATTTGGTGTTTAAGGGTAGTACCTCGTGGGGAGGGGTCAGGGATGTTGATAAACATCCTACAGTGCACAGGACAACTCCTCACAACTGCACCCCCCCAAATAAGAATTATCTGGCCCAAGAAGGTAATTGACTATGGATTAGATATAGATTCACTATTCAACATTCTCTTCACATCAAATTATACATAATTACTCATTCCAAATCATATCTTTCAAGAATATCCCTCAAAAAGAGCAATAAGATATCAAGTCATAAAAAGATGTCAATTTGTAGATCAGTTCATGGAAAGAACTGTAAAATAGCACCTGTCCATAGCACTGACTTAATATTTCTCTATTCTTTAAAGCCATGTTACTTCAATTGATTTTCAAATACTGATATCCCGCTGCTAGCCATCTTACTTTCAGGCAAATTTTGCTAGGCATTTATTAAATAAAATATGTGCCTGGCACCATAGCTAATGAGAACAAAAGTGTAGATATTCTGCTTAATGCCTAAGATCAATAAAAACGTCAGTAAAAAGACATTTTATTGAAACACCCCTAATTTTATGGAATGACTCCTTTAAGATTTCCCTCCTTCATCAATTATCCAGGGACATAGTGTATAGTTTTATATCCACATATTATAAAATTATGAGCATAACTTATCTAGAGAAAGATATCTGCATGCACTATTTTTTTTAAACAGTACTGACTAGACAAAGTAAGGAGCTAACATTTTTCATAAGGAATTTCAAATTCTTTAAGTAAACAATTTTGAGAATTTTCAAATGCTTATACTTTTCTGAAATCATTAATTATGAATCTAACATATTTACCTTTTGGCCCAAGGATACAAGTTTAATAATGTTGAGGGAGATGGTAAAGAGTTATTAAGTATTTACTGCTAACTTGTCAAAGACTTGTTTTATTGACTGTATGACCCAGGACTCTTCAAAACTATATGGAATCTACAGAACATCATTAGATCAAAAAGTTTCTGACTTACCTTAGAGTTTTATGCAATCATTCTTTCTGTAGGTTACATTTTATCAATGAAAACAAATGCTTATTTATATAATTGCTGACTCACATAAGATATAATGCTGGGAAATCTTTTTACATATTTCTCATTCCCCTCCATATTGACATCTTTCAAAACTATACTGTAATATCACAACCAGTTATTAACATGGATACAATCCACCAATTGTACTCAATTTTCTACCTGTACTTGTATGCATATATATTGTTATATATAACCACTTTCAAAATACTGTACAGTATCAAGCCCATTATTTGCCCTTGTATAACTACACATAACTGACTCTCATATCACAAACCAGAAGTCTGCCTAACCTCTGGCTATCTGTCCTCCAGGTCTTACATATTGCCATTTCAAAATATTATCTAAATGTTTTCCTTGAAGATAATCATATCACTTATAACAGTGACATTTTTATTTCTTTTTTTCCTATCAGTACTTTTTATTTTTCTTCCCTCATTGAAGGATCTAAAACTTCAAGTGTTATGTTGAATAAAATGTTGAAAATGAAAATTTGACCTTTTTATTGACCCTACATGGAAAACATTCAATCTTTCACCACTGAGAATGATATTAACAGCAGGTTTTTTGTAAGATGCTTTTTATCAAATTGAGGTGATTCCCATCTATTCTTAGTTTTCTGGTAGTTTTATTACGAACCTGTGCTTGGTTTTGTCCATTTTTTATTCTGTATTAATATGATATGAGCCTATGATTTTTCTTCTTTGGCTTGTGGATGTGGTTAAATGCAAACACATTGATCAATTTTCCAGTGTTTTGAACTAATGTACATATTAGGAGTAAATCCTATTTTCTCATGTCTAATTCTTTTTATACGTTGAATTTGGTTTACAAAATAAAAATTTTAAGAACATTTGCATCTAGGTTCATAAGAAACATCAGTCTGTAATGAAATTAATTACTTTTCCTTTTAATTTTTTCTTCCTTTTTTATAAAACTATATCAAGTTTTGGTTTCAGGGTACTTCTCAACTCATGAAATTGAGAAATGTCTCTTCTTATTCTATATTCTGGAAGAAATGCTTCAATGGGTAGAATTTTCTGGTGAAACCATTTTGGATATATTTTTCTCAGAAGTTTTAAAATTATAATTCAATTCCTTCAATAGGTATTGGGCTATTTTGGATTATGTGTTCCCTGCAGTTGAATTTTGGTAGTGTGTGTTTATCATGGGCTAAACAGTGTTAGCTAAAATAGATGTCCATATCCTAATCACCAGGACCTATGATTGTTACTTTTTTGGACAAAAAGGTATTTGCAGATGTGATTCAATTAAGGATCCTGAAGTAAGGAGATCAGCCTGAGTGATCCATATGGGCCTTAAATCCAACAAAAGGATCTTAGAAAAGATAAGATGAGAGACACACAGAAGGGGAAGAGACATGGAGACCACAGAGACAGAGATGGAATGATGTGACCACGAGCCAGGATGCCTGGAATCACCAGAGCTGAAGAGGCAAGGCATGGATTGTCCCACAGAATCTTTGGAAAGAGCCAAGACCTTTATTTTGAACTTCTAATTTCCAGAATTGTTAGAGACTACATTTTTGTTGTTTAAAGCCACGTAGTTTGTGAAAGCTGGTTATTCTGTGGTTTGAAAAGAATTGGTTTGTTTACCCTAAGTTGCTGAATTTATGAATGCAAAATTGTTCTAGCATTCGCTAAATTACAATAGAAAAAGAAGGATCTTCCATAATTACTATAGAAAAAGAGAAAAATATCTATAGTAATTTCTTAGGTCCCCTAGGAATCATTTCTTTTCATTTTATTTATACGACTATTTTTTGTTTTTCTCTTATTCCTGAAGAATAAGTTTTGTAGATATTAAATTTATGAGTGTCCATTCTTTTATTTTAGCACTTCAGTATGTCTTGTCTTTCAATTGTATTCTCTTCTCTCTTTGTGGCACTCCAGTGATACAAATGTTCTACCATTTGCTATTGTTCATGGGTCTCTAAGGCTTTCTTCATGTTTTTAAAGTCTGTTTTCTCTTTATTGTTCAGATGGGGTGAATTCTGTTTTTCTGTCCCCAGACTCATTGATTCTTTTCTCTGTAATCTACACTTTGCTACTGAATTTACCAGTAAGTTATTTCTATTGTTGTATTTTTCAATTCTATAATTGTCATTTAGTCCTTCATTGTAACTATTGTTTCTTTCCTGAAATGTTCTTTTTTTTTTGTTTCAAGAGAACTTGTTATTAGTTGCTGACGTATTTTTATGACATCCTTGCCATATAATTCCAACATCTAATTTACTTCAGTTTTGGCATCACTTGTCTTTTCTCACTCAAGTTGTGATGTTGTTCTTAATTCTTATTATGATAGGTTCTTTTCAATGGTATCCTGAACACTTTCTTTGTTATGTTAGAAGATTCTAGATCTTATTTATATCTGTTTATGTTTAGTATGTAATCTTACATATTTTATGGGGTATGGTTCCAATGGCTCTTTAATTTTTATCATCTTTGTAGTGTAACTTTTGTTTGCTTGGTTTATTGGGCACTGCTGGGGTTACCTGAGTAGGTAGAGGGTACTTTATCTGTTTGGGCCTCCATGTGTTTCTCAGTTGAAGCTTAAGGATCTAGTACAATTCCTTTAGGTATGGCTCCTAGATGCCTCAATGTCTTTGGGTGGAGTAGCAGTCTTTCTGGCTGTGGAGACAGGCTTCTCAGGCCAATGGACAGAATATCCACAAAGGGGCTACCACACCAGGTTGCTTGCTTTTGCTACATTCCTTTACTAGTTATCTCAATACATACAGACTCTCTTGGTAGAGATAGTGGTCTTAGTGCCCCCAGGGTCAATTATTCCTCTGTCAATTATGTTGACAAGGCCCCTGACTGATCGCATTTGCCATGGTGTTGGGCTTGCATCATGATGTCAAAGGGACTTCACTCTAGAAAAGGAGTGAGTCCAGCTAGGTGCAGTGGTACACATCTATAATCCTAGCAGCCTGGGAAGCTGAGGCAGGAGGATCAAGAGTTCAAAGCTAGTCACAGCAAGGCACTAAGCAATTCAGTGAGATTCTGCTCTAAATAAAATGTAAAAAAAGGAATGGGAATATGCCTTAGTGGTCAAGTGTCCTTGAGTTCAATCCCCAGTACCAAAAAAACAAAACAAAACAAAACAAAAGGAATGAGTCCAGGTCATTTTCATTTTTACAACTGGAGAACTTACAAAGCTTTTCTTCAGTCTGTACCTATGATGTTAACTCATTTCATGAGAAGATAGCTCACTTGTTTAATGAAAAAAGCAATTAGGAAAAGTATAGATTAAATGTGCATCTACTTCTTATAAGTATTGGATTTTCATTTAAATGGGAAGTATGGATCAATGAGGTATAAAATATAATTCCAGAGATGATATGAAATAATAATATTGAATAATAAGAGCTATTTCTACTCATTAGGCAATTTTATATCAATGTACTCAGTACTATGTACGTTATTATATCCTATTAATTCTAATGCTTAAAACAGTCTGACTAAAGTAGAAATATCTCTCTTCATTTTATAATTTAATTTAGAATTTAATTTAGAAACCCAGATGTTAAATTAGCTCCTAAATAAAACAGACGGGTGATTAAGTTTGAGAAAGAGAAATAAAGTCTAAGCCAATGTGACCTTAACGCCAATGTACTTTCTACTAAAAGGCATGTTTCTTAGAGATAAAATATGTAAGATGCAAAATAGCACAGATAAAATGCACTTATGATTCAATCATCATAGTCCTGTTCATGGGAAGTGAAGTCAGTGCCGTGTTAACAGTATTTATTACTTCAGCAAGAGAACCTTGATTACTGCCACCATTTTTATGTAGGCCTTTCATGGTCTTCTCAGCTTGTGGGCTCTTAAGGCCCAAGGTGAAGGCTAGCATTAGCTACCACTCCAACCTCCTCTAGTTTTTATAACATAATGTTAAATTTTGCCTGTGATGGTGCCTTGTAAAGATAATTGTCTTTTAGGGTAAAAGCAGACACAAGAAAGGAAGGAAGGAAGGGAGGAAGAGAGGGAGGGAGGGAGGGAAAGAGAAACAGAGGGAGAGAAAGAGGGAAGGAAAGAAGCTGGCTTTCTTTCCTTAATTTACACAGAAAGGAGGAACCATTAATGGCCATGAAAATTTACTAAGTTCAGACAAAAATTTCCTTAATTGAGTTACTTTACCTAGTTGTTAGCAAATGAAAACTCACAGGGTAACCTGTGTGCTGTGCTTCCAGTTTTAACTCCTAATAAGTTAATCTTTCTCACTTACACCCAAGAAATCCAAGCAGTAAATCTGTCCTTTTTCACTTTGAGAAGTGACTTCTTGTCATGTATAGCCTAAATATTTATGTTCACAAAACCAGTTTGATTCCAATTAAATAAGCCAATGCACTGACCTTCACAAAGCTGTTCTGACACTGTCCATCACTGCTGGGGATTTGGAAGAGGCGGTCAAAGCTGATCTCCCAGTGTTTACTTTCATGAGTAATGACTGTCCAGGAACATCTGCTGTTTTCAGGAAAATACTGAGGCCAGTGGGGAGAACTGATTGTACCATTATCTGAATGAAGTGTTCCTCCACAACCTGAAATTTTTTCATGGAAAAAGTCATCAATCGACAAGGGAAAACAACAATTTTGGAAACTCAAGACCACTAAAAAAGAAACACTATAAGATCTCAGTCTAGAGTGTATAGCATGTCAATGCCAAGTTCTGTATTTTATTACCACTAATATATGAGAATGCAACTCTACACTCATTTTAACTTTACTTTAAATATAAGACTAGAGAATATAATCTTGAGTTGGAGAAAATTCTTCCATTAAGCAATCTGGCTCATTTATATTGAAACTGACTGATGGGTGTAAACAAATGATAGGGATTTGAAAAAATAAAAATTTAGAATTATTTTCACATCTATGTACTTAATAGATGCCCAAGCCAGGTATGGTGACACATGCCTGTAATCCCAGTGGCTCACAAGGCCGTGGCAGGAGGATTGCAAGTTCAAAGCCAGCCTTAGCAACTTTGAGGCTCTAAGCAACTTAGAGAGACCCTGTCTCTAAATAAAAATATAATAAGGGGTGGGATGTGGCTCAGTGGTTAAGCACTGCTGTGTTCAATCCTTGGTACCAAAACAAAAACAAAAAAGATGGCCAAAAAAAAAAAAAAAAAAACTCAAAACAAAATTCCCTGAATCTTGCTCTTAAGCTCTCAGAACCCAGGGGTTTATCTACAATAGAAGGCAGTGGTTTAATGAGGAAAGTTCAACTCATTCTACAAAGATCTTCCTAGTAACTCTGATACTATTAGAAAAAAATGGTCCTGTGTGATATTTAGGATTTGCTGCAATCCTAAATATATAAGTCCTATTTTCTGAAGATTCTTACAAGGTTACAATTTTATAGGTACCAAAGTTACTCTTTTTAAATAAAATCTGCTATGTCTTGGTTTAGTATCCATGTGCTACAATTTTTGTTCTAAATCACAATCTCATCTTGCCATCTTCCTATTCAAAACCCTTCAGTGGTTCTCCATTGCTCACAAGGAGATGCAACGAATGAAGCTCATCATGATGTGGACTACTTATTTTCTTGCCCTGAGCTCTTCTAGCATTTTACCTCTGAGCACCAAATATTTTCAACTAGTTGTGATTCCAACACTTATTTCTAGTACTTGAGATTCCCTGGTTGTGCCATGCCCTTTTGGTAATGGCGCATCCATCATAGAGTGTTAAACTTCTGAGCTCCATTGTTTTTAGTCACATCCTGATTACAAACCATCAACTATATGTTCTGAGCAAATGATGAGCTCACTTGTCCTCAGTTTCTGCCTCTGAAAAATAGGGAATATATGTATGGATACGGTGTCATCTTTCCAGAGTTGGTGCATGGAATATTTAGAAGTGAACCCAACATAGAGGAGATACGAAATGTGTGTACAGTCACTCCTCTATATCTGCAGTTCTGCTTGCATGGATTCAAGTAACCGTGGATCAAAAATAATTGAAAAAAAGACTTGCATCTGCATTGAACATGTGCAAACTATTTTCCTTGTCCTATTCCCTGACAATACATTGTGACAAATATTTATACAGAATTTATATTGTATTAGGTATTATAAATAATCTAGAAATGATTTAAAACATACAGAAGGATATGCACAGGTTATACACACATACTGCTTCATTTTATATAAGGGACTTGAGCACCCATCCATATTGGTATCCACTAGGGTCCTGGAACCAATCCCTCTCAGTCATACCAAGGGATGACTATATTTTAAATTAATTTAGACACCACTGCAAAAAGATGACAAGTGCAGAGTTTGTTTGTTTTTTTACCTAAAGTCTGTGTGCTCCATGTAGCATAAAATCCACCTTTTTGTACTGAATGGTCTGAGTTAAAAATCACCACAAGCTGGTTAGAACCAGACTGTATTATCCCTGGGTTTGACTCTCCACAGTATTGTCCTATAATAGGTGATCCAGGGGAGCCACCATTCCTGACAGTGAGGGAGTCCCAGGCACAAACTACATGGGTTTCAACATCAAAGCTACTGAATGTAAGCTGTGGGAGAAAAAAGAAATGATCAGACAGTCGCCCTGTGAATGACCTTGTCTACCTCAAGGTAGATAAGGTCCTCACAAATCTTTTTGTTTTAATTCACATAATTTTTTATTCCTGCCTCCTCTTTAATTCTCCTCTCCCCTCCTATTTCCTTATCAACGATTCTCTTGAAAATTTAAATGGGATATTTCTCCAAGTAGTGGAGATATTCTGGAACCCCAGCTCATCAAGAACATGAATACACCTCTTTCCTGCATATGGAAATATTTTCTAAGTACAATTTCTCCTGAATTTGAAAAAAGACAGCATTCTTCATTAATTGTAGACTTGTAAATACTGTAACGAAAGATTTTTTAGAGAGAAATAAAAATCTGGTTACAGACTCAAAACTTACTCTGATCATTTGTATACTAAAAGAAGCCAATTTCCATGATATGGACATGGAAGTATTTTACACAGTAGTAAGAACTCACGGTGATGGTGTGTCCTGGTGGGGCTTCCAACAACCAAGAACAGTGGGTGTAGCTGTCATAAGAGTCTGGGTAGTTGGGGCTTGTGATCACTCCACTCTCACCTGTCTGTATTCCACCACAATCTGAAATTAGATTTGCAACTCTCTACATAAGAAAGAAGTAGTGCTTATAATCACCATACTTTATGATAAAATTATGATAAATGAATAAATAAATGAAATTGGACAAAAGCAAAGTTAAATGATAGAATAGTAATAAATGGATTCCCAAATAGTGTTAGCTAAACAGAATCACATAGTGAGGACAGCCTCAGGTTTAGTACAAAGGAGAAGGAAGATAATCAACAGTAACTGTACTAGAGACAAAGTAAGTAATATAACCTTTCTAGGAAAAACTAGACCAGAGAAAACATGTAAGCTTGAAGAAATAACAAGTCCTGTAATTAAGTAACTTGTCATTTGATAATAAGCACAGTCAGGTATCAAATGATACATTAGCAAATCATAGCAAAGCATAGTATGACCTGCTGTTCAACACCAATAATACTGCTTCTTGAAGCCAGACTCTTTTAATCTGATACAGAAAAATCAACTGGCAAGATGACTGAGTGAGTCCATTACTACCAATTTCACTCCTTCCTCCAACCAGCCATTCGGATATAACACAAAGAAACATTGGACAGAACTATAAGCAAGACAGAGCCAAATTCAGTGAAAAGGAAAAGGGATCTTCAAAAATATATTAGCAATAAATGTACTCAAATTCATGAGGGCAATCTCAAGCAGTGTGACTGAAGGAGAAACTAAAGAATGAAGATGTATGTGGTCCCTGAAGTTGGGATAAGAGATTTTTGGTGACTTCTATTAAAAAGCTAAATTGAGATGTTTACATAAAATTGGGAATCTGAAAGGACTGTCATGTTAGTGGAAAGGGACTAGAAAAAACTTTAATAACCAAGGGAAGCAGTTAGGAGTGGTGCTCCTCTTTGGGAGCTGAATTTTTGGGGTATAAGCACTGAATGTCATAGATGTGAATGCAATATAAAATATTAGCCAATGATATGCAGTAACATGAACAAAACATACATCATAACTAAGTATGGTTTATCACAGCGATTCAAGAACAGTTTACCAAGAAAAACTATTCCAATAAAATTTGTCACATTAATGTGTGAAAGGAAGATAAAGTAGGATCATTCCAATAGATGAAGAAAAACAGTTGATAAAATCTCATACACATTTCTTATTTTTAAAAAAATACTTTTTGTACACTAAGAATTGAGGAATACAGAAGAAACAAAGAAACTCAAAGAGAAAATATTAAAACCAATAAAAGCATAGCAAGACCTCTAAAACAAAGATACATATATAAAACTTATAAAATTCCTAGGTATCAGCAACAGCCAATTAACAAATGTAATTTGGAAAACCTTGTTGACATTAGAAGCAAAACTAATAGTTACCTAGAAATAAATCTAGCAAAATATATCAAATATCCTTATGGAAAAAAGCTGTAAAATTATAATTGTCATTTTATTGCCAGATATTGAGATCTTAATCATTATCTTACCTGTAAAGGAATACTTTATGAAGAATCCAGGATGTTCTATGTGATCGTTGGTTACAAAGTGTATCCACACCTGAGGATGAGGTATAACCAATGGCAGGGTAGGTTTGGGGCCACAGAATCTCCCTATTAGGGAGCCATCAGCATCACCTGAACAAAATAATACACCGTGTCATTATTTGTATAACTTTTGAGAAACATATTTAATGAATTAAGTAGGAATAAATCATAAAAACATTTCAAGATATTAATTGACACATTTAAATTGTGATGTTGTAACAGATATTGCACAAAGTTTGTCTGCATCTTGTCAGTTACAAAGAGTTGTTTCAACAGAGTAAAGCAAAATCAACAAAAAGTGCTGTTTTGGTATACACATATTTCTATCACAGGTGCCAATTTGTTCCAATTCGTGTTTTCATAATCATTTCAGCATATCTAAACCGAGATACAACTAATTAAAAATCCCCCTTTTTTTAAGTTGTAAGAAATTTGATACAAAAATGATAAAAAATACATAAAGGTGATAATTGTCTAAAATTTTAAAGATTTTTTTACTGTATTCAATCAACTAAAATCAACAGAGTATCTAGTGCTCAGGGGAAGACCTATCTGATTTGAGTTGAACATGTTTTATGAACATTTCTTTTCAGAGAAATCTGATTCAGATTTATAGAATTCCTAGAGAACTCACATTTATCTCCTCTGTATTTATTCTGTCAAATGAACATCACTGACCTTATAAATCAATGAAGTTTGTATGTTAGCTGTGTCTACATCTGACGGAATAAAGAGAAGATTGTACTTAGTGGATGGAAACTTAATACACAGCTTTTCTGTTTGATTCTATAGACCAAAGGTTTAGAGCTAGATAGAAGAAGTGAGGTTTGTTAGCGTGTCAAGGAGAACTTTTTTTTTTTTGGTATCAGGGATTCAACCCAGGGGCACTCAACAACTGAGCCATACCCTCAACCTCTTTTTGCATTTTTTTTTTTAGAGATAGGGTCTTGCTAAGTTGCTGAGGCTGGCTTTGAATTTGTGATCCTTCTGCCTCAGTCTCTCGTGCTGCTGGGATTACAGGCATGTGCTACCACATCTGGCTCATGGAGATCATTCTCAGACTACAACTTCCATTTTCCTCAGAAGCCTTTTCTAGACTCATCAACTTTGTAGAGCTCAGTTGATCCTCTTCTTGAAGTCCTTGGTCTGTTACCATAGACTTTATCATGTTATCCTTCTTGAAAATTCTCTTTCATGTTCTCAAAGGCAGCTACCACTGACTTTTGTAGTTGCAAAACATCTGCACCAATAAACTAACTTCCTATTTGGGCTTTCATTTCTTTAAATTTTGAGATAAAGTCATACTCAGCAAACTTTGACAGTATAGATTGTCTACAATATTATTTTATCTTCTATCTACTTAGTATTTACTGGGAAACAAATGTCAGTGAGACAATAGGAACAACTTAATGGTAAACCTCTGCCTTGATGCTAAGAAATGGTTTATTTTCCATAAAGACAGTTTTTAAAATTTTTAACAGAATTGTGGTTTACCAACTACACGTTGATGCTTTTCTCTCGTGAAAACAAAGACAAACCTAACTGCTTGGGAAATAATTTCCCAAATAGACCCCATGTGCTTCATCAGGAGCATTGCAAACTTCCTTTAGCCTCTAAGACCTAAGTAGAATTGGACAGACTCCCTGTGAATACTGTATGTTCAGTAAGCTGCTGTTATGGTTTGAGGTGTCTCCCAAAAGCTCACATGTGAAACAATGCAAGAAGGTTCAGAGAAGAAATGATGATTGGGTTACAAGAGCCTTAACCCAATCAGTGAATTAATCACCTGATGGGATTAGTTATGGTAAATGAAGGCTGGGGGTGTGGCTGGAGGCAATGGGACATTGAGGGCGTGGCTTTGGGTATATATTTGTATCTGGCAAGTGGAGTCTCTCTGCTTTCTGATCATCACATGAGCTGCTTCCCTCTGCCACGTCTTCCAGCATGATGTCCTGCCTCACCTTGAGCCCTGAGGAATGGAGCCAGCCACTTATGGATTTGAGACCTCTAAAGCAATAAGCCCCTAAATAAACTTTTCCTCTGCTAAAATTGTTCTGGTCAGATGTTTTAGTCCTAGCAGTGAAAAAGCTGACTAAAACAGCTGCCAACACATTGTGACTGTGTTAAGTTCCAGTCTCCTACAGAAGGAGTCTTGAGTAGTATGAGATAGTTCAAGAGGATGCTCAAACTCATTAACACTCAAACACACCCAGAATCTATGTTGGGAGAGTGTCCCATACTAGGAAACCAATCAACGGTGGCGTAGTCTAGTGGTAAACATAGATCCATCTCACGTCATAAGGCACTTTTTCCTCATCTGGATCATATTTAAAAACCCTTAGATAATAGCACCAATCCAAAAAGTAGATTACAATAGCCATTTGACTTGCTTCCTGGTAGGCGGTTTCCAGGCATAAGAAGAAAATCACAGATAAATGAGAGCGTGACCTTTGATTAAACTCACCCACTCGAAACTCAAGGGCATCAAATTGACAGTCTTGGTGACTTTCGAGGGAAAAATCCACAAAGTCAATGTAAATGGATGAATTTCCCTGATTTGGGTTGCTGAGAGTCCATTCACAGTTCAGGTTTCCTAAGTAAGTACTGACTCCATTGTAGCCAGGGGAAGTAAAGTTTCCTTCAGGGTTGTTGGTAAGAGACCCACCGCACACTAAGAAGCAAAAGGCAGCAGAGAACAGAGCAGTAAGATTTGGCCCTTACCAGAAGATGCCAACACCCCAGGAACAGTAACCAAAACAACACACCATTGCTGTGCGGATTTGTTTTCTCACATGCAGTCAGGATGGTGCATAATGGACATGCAAACTACGGAAGTAATTTCTGTGGGCTTATAAGGGAATGACCGGCAAAACTAAAGTTTCTTTTTTCCCTGTTAGAGGTTGGGTGAGGCTGTGTGATTATACCTCCAAATTTGGGCTTATTGTTCATTCACATTTAATGGAGATGACTACCAGATATATTGGTGGTAGGTCCCAGTGGCTTCTGATTAGCAATTCTCTATATAACCCGAGAATTTAATTGGATCAAATAGATAATATATAACATTGGAGTGCCAGTGAATATGTATATATGTAATTATATAATCTTATATATATTTATTATATATATTCATTAAATATTAATATATACTTATATTTTATATATGTTATATATTTATATATGCAAATTATATAAATATATAATTTTATCTAATATATAATATATATAAATATATTTTATAAATTATATAATATACATTTATATAATCTCTTCCACTTCTAAATTTGAAAACCCTTAGATAATAGCACCAATCCAAAAAGTAGTAGGATATTTATAATCAAAACCCACATCTTACTTAATTTTGAAATATTCTATATCAAATGTGAACCCTTCCATTCATTTTTGCTATAAATATGTACGTGGAGAGGTAACTAAGAAACAATAAAATATGTTCTGCCCCAATAAAATTAATTACTCGCTGGGACTAAGTTACTTTCTAAGAGGGGGATGGTCTCTTTAGCACAAAACAATTGACCAGGGACTGTGGATATGAATCTAATTCTAATACTGCTGTGAATTATGTGGAATTGTGCTAGAAGCTCAAATAATGGCATTTCTTTTAAAAGTTTGTAATTCATAATAGCAGTTTTCTTTCTGAAATAAGAAACCTTTTTTTCTGTTGGGATTGAATTTTCTATGTGTTTAGGAGTGTCAGTCTTAGGGATCTCAGGTATAACCAGTACAGAGCACATAGAAAGATTCTCTGCTTCTGGCAGTCTGTGGAGCATCTGAAGTACTTCTTACTAGAGGGAAGTGCACCTGTAGCATCCTAGTTACCTGCATCTCCGCTGGATGTGTAGGAAGCAATGAAGCCTCCATATGGTCGAGATCCATCTGTGAAAAACACGACCCTCATTGTGTTTCCTGAAGATTTTATCTCATTGCTTATATTCACACTACTGCACAGTTTCTGTAGCTGGGGTGAGTTACTCCTAATACCATTAAATACCTGTTGGAAAAATAATTAAAACTTTAGCAATGCAGTCCTTGTCACTGAATATTTATAGGAGATGACATTGTAGCCCAGGCCACTTCCATCTAAGGCAACCCTGTGCTAAAATGAACCCTGTGCTAAATGCTTAACAAACTGACTCCTGTCCCAGTACCACGTGCCACTGTGTTAACTCAGCACATTTTGTGGCCTCAGGGTCATTTCACTAAAGTAAAAGTATTGTAGTAGTGCCCCCTACCATGTGGTGACCAGTGAATGACTGCTGCATATTTTGTAAGGGGAATGTGTGCTGTACATTGAGAAGTAGACGTGCCACTTGCTTACATGATAGATCATGGAGTACACTGATGAACAGTTTTTCTTTAAAAATGCAGCAAGGCCTTTGATATTTGGAAAGAAAGCTTGAATGTTAGTTTCTAGTGATTCATATCATATAAAAACTCAAATATTTTAAAACACCTTGAAAAGTAATTTAAAAATCAATCTCAGTGTAAATATAATGGCTCCTTTTTAATTACTTATGGATTCAGTCTTCAATTTTCTTACTCATTTGATTGTTTAAAAATGAGAGTGATATTGACTCCAAAATATTAACCAATATCTCTACCTATTTGCATAGTAATAATAAGTAGGAAAATATTATTCTGCTATTATATAAAACCAAGTGAATTTTTTTAGCATGTCTGGTTTTCAGAGTTTGAAATAGAGCTAGAAGAAATAAATAAATAATAATTCATTGATTGAGTGATTGCTATCCCTGTTTTTAAAAAGGATTTGAGGGGTTCACGATTAGAAAGAATGACTCATGTCACTATGACACTAACAAGATTTTTTATTTACTATAATTGATGATTAAATTTTGCTCTTTGGAAACTTCTGATTTGGAAGGTCTTACAGGACCAGGTGAAGAATTTTCTCCCATGTATTGAGCAGACATAACAACAGACTCTGCTAATCATTCAATCAGCACAACACCCTCTCAGGCATGTACTAGCACCCCATGGACCAGCTTGAGGCACTAGAATACAGAGAGATGTGCAATTTTCTGAAGTTCAAAGGACTAGGAATATTTGAACTAGGATTCAAATTTTGATTTCACACGCTGAAGCAAAGCATAAAGAAACAGAAGATGACAAATATCTTAATAATACTGGAAACAGGAATGAGCAACACATTTCCAGAATCAAAAGGGATTATAACGAACTTCAAGGCTAATAGGACGTGTTAGAAATGGCCTTTATCCCTGCCTGTGTCTTCCCCTGGTGTGGAATCACAATGACTCAAAATTGTGCAGCCATCCATTCATCACATGGATTTCTGCCTTTAGAAGCAACCGGGGTGCTATTCCATTCTTGCCCTCTAATCCCTTTTGTAGTCAGAAGCTACGACTCCTACAAGACAACAGGGTAGAAATAGGCAAATGAGATTCAGGACAAGCTATAAAATTCACGATGAGCATGAACAATATCATACATGGGGGCTCATTGTGGTACACACTTGGTGGTATAGCTTTCATTTTCTCCATGTGAGTAGAGTCAGAGAGGCGGCTGGGTTTGGACTTATTTTATGCTCAGTCTAGCGGGATAAGGTGTAGGAAAGCTGAGTGCACTTAAAGCTTCTCCACTCCATCTGCAGATCTTAGGAAGGGTTTCTTTTTCTTCTTCCTTCCTCTTCCCTTTCTATTTTTCTTTCCCTCTTTCTTGACAAGAATGTTTTATATGAATGAACAGCCAAGGCTCATCAGACACTTAGTGAAATGTCTACTATAAAAAGTGGAGAACAATAGAAGTAAACAGGAGACAGGAATTTGAAAATTAATCCCAAAAGAAGCAATGTAAAACTTCAAAATTTTGATTAATATAGTCATACATATAAATACATCAAATATATATAATAGTTGAACATGTGTATTCCAAAAATGAGGATAAAATAAGGCTGATTTCAGATATAGAGGTTCTCAAAAAATTTGTCACCAATGTAAACTTCCTTAGGGAACTACAGGAGCATTTACCTCACCAAAAACAGTAAATTAACCAAGAAAAGTAATGCATAGTATCATAAATACAGGAACTCCACCCAGAAGAGGAATAAAAGGACTCATAAATTTAATGATGGAGAAAAATCTCAAAATAGCTTACAGCCAATGGACAAATAAAAATAAATGGAACTGATAGGTGTATTTTATTACATGAGGAGGAGTGTACACCCAGTGTGCAAAGGGTGTGGAAGAATTAGTGCTAAGGGACTGGAGTCAATGCATAAAAACCCCAGAAAATGTAAAAAGGATACAACTATCATCATTTCTTGGAAAACAAAAGCAAATGTGACTGTATTAACTATTTGGCTTAGATGGGAATGGAGCTCACATGGTCAGAACAATGTGAGCTGAATGAACAATGTGAAAACACTGAATGACAATTTAAACAAAAGTGATGGTATGTGTATTTGGGGAGGAAGTTGGTTGAATATGTAAACCATTCACTCTTCATGAGCACTGGTAGTGGTGGAGAGCTGAATCCTCAACCTCTATAACTGGATGTTCAAGATCAAAAAACTGTGGAATAGCAAAGTAGGAATGTTACTTATAAATAATGGCACAAATGCCAGAAGTAACCAAAAGGGTAGGGAAGCAGATACCTTTGACATCACTGATTACATGACAAGTAAGACCTGGCTCAGAATTTGTGGTAGTTGTCAAAATTTTTATTTTTTTCTTTGAGTGCTAAAACTGTGACTATTCATTTTTCTTTCCTGCAGGACATAAATATTATGATGGAAGGATTCTTAATAATCATTACATTCAAATTGTTTTAAACTATGAAAATAATTTCAAAGAGAAAAAGAAATTGTTAAGGTATACACCAAATTTTAGTAATACAAGTTTTGAATTCCAAAATGTCATCATTTTTATTTTCTGAACTCATCAAATATTGTTCAATAAGCACCCATTATATTTATAATCAGAAAAACAGATCAAAATTAGAATTCAAGTATATTTATATTATAACTACATAAAATTATGCACTGCCTTGAAGAGATAAGAAAATGCATAAAAATATGGTGTGTTGGGAGTGTTAATCATTTTTCTACTTCATTTTTGTTTATATCCTTATTTAATCAATAATAGGAAGAAATGTCTGTTAAAACTAGCAACCTTAGTCCAATGTTTCCTAGCTCTCAAATGAAAAAGAAACATACCGGTTCCATATATTCAATATCTGAGAAAAGACATTTCAGTCCTCCATGTACTTGAAGTTGGAATCAAAGTTGAGTATGATCATTTTAGAGCAATACAAAGTGATAATGGGATGTCACAAGATGTTTTACATTTTGAAATTCACTATCCAATAGGGGATGATTAAAGTGGCTTAAAAGGCTAACAATCTTATTTCTATTTTTCTTTCATTCAATAATTATCACTTCTATGATGTGCAGATGCTGGGGATTTGGTAGTGAATGAAACTAAATGTTTCCCCTCATGAAGTTTACATTCTACTGGTGGAAACAGATGATAAATAAACGATGAACAAGTAAGTATGAAATATTCCAGCTGGTATGGACAAAAATGCAGGGAAGTGAGAGGTCTGGGTAGGGTTTACTTAGGGAAATTTCCATGGATCAAGATCATTTGAATGGAGACCTGAACAAAGAGACATTGTGAACCAGGCAGCCCTCTGGGAGGAACCCCACAGAGACAGCACTAAATGTGAAGGACTCACTTGAGAGCATCTCATGTTCAAGGAATAGGAAAGAGGCCAGGGTGGTTGGATCTTCGTGAGCAGAAAGAAGAGGAGTTTGAGATGAGAGAGATGGGTAGTAAAGGGACAGGCAGCAGATAATGTCAGGCTGGGTGGGCCTCCATAAGGATTTGGGATTTTCCTCTGAGTGAGATCAGAGGACATTCAAGGATTTTGAATGGGAGCAACATGATTTGATCAGGTTTCAAACCCTCATTCTGGCTGCTGTATTGAGACTATAGGGAGACAAGGGTCAAAGTAGAAAGACCAGTTGGAATTTGGTGAAATAATCCAGGTGAGTGGTGATGGTGGTGGTAGTGGATATGATGATGAGTTTTTAGAATCTGGGTATTTTTTAAATATCTGACCAGTGGGATTTACTTCTAGATGCAATATAGGATGTAAGAGAAAGGGCTCCAAAATAGACATTAAGACTTGAGGGCTGGGGATGTAACTCGGTGGCAGAGCATTTGCCCAGCATATGTGAAGCCCTGGGTTCAAGAACCAGCACCCCCATCCCCCACCCCCGGCCCACTCACAGTCCTTCAGCATGCACAAGACCCTAGCACTGCAAAAAGAAAGGACAGAAGGAAAAAATTTATTTTTGATCCGAGCGAATGAAATTTAAAATTATGTACCAAGATAACTAAGACTGCAAAAGTGACACCTCTGACCATGTGAGGTTGTGATTTGGAGGGCCCATAGACCTGGCCTTCCACTAAGATTCCCTCATAACTCAGGCAGAGAACAGTAATTATGCAGAATCACATAGCTGCTTAAGACCTTAAGTGGTGGCTTGTGCTGGGACTCTGGTCCCATCCAGCTATGTGCTACCTAAGGCCCAGATTTTCTCGGCCTGCACTCTTTTGCCATATGTAACAGGCATTTACTGTAAAAATTTATCCTATGATCCTGATACATCGAGTGAAACTGATGGGCCCTCAAAGCAATTCTTACAATTATTTTGGCAGTTTATGGTGATTTTGTTCTATCTGAAATACTTAGAATTTGTCTGAGATATAGTTGCATAGATGGCAATATTCTGACCTAGTTTTTAGACTATGATTTATGGGACAATAAACTCCCTAAACAATGGGATATAATGTCCCTGATGGGACTGAGAACTTACTGTCACATGCTCAGCACTGCAGGATGGATGAGCATCCAGCCGCAGGTTGTTAAAAGTTAGGCTGATCTGCCTTCCTTCCTGTACAGCGATTCTCCACTCGCAGATTCGGCTGTGAGGATTTGGATTCGGGTAGTTGGGGGAAGAGAATGTTCCAGTTGGGCCCTGTAGATCCCCACCACACACTAAAGCAGGGGGAAGAACAAGAAAACTTTCAATCAAATCAAAATGACTCCTTCCATAATTTTGCTCTCAAATTAATTTTTAATTATCCCTCTAGACAAAATTATGGTCATTACTAATTTATCACTACATGTTTGTGAACACTTTTGGAGAACATGTATATTCACTTCTGATCTCTGTTAACATTGAATCTGCTTTCATGGATGACAGTTCACTAGTAGCATTTTAATTATCATCAAGGCCCAAGATACATGAAAGATCAATACATACACTGAACTTAAACAGGCTAAAGTAATTATTCAGTTTTGTTGGACAAGATCTTTATTTCACCTGGGTTTTTCAGAGTATTTGGGAATGCCAATTCTGAATAACTCTAGGACTGATGGACTGGTCTTCTTAAAATGTGCATCACAGTCTAATTCTAGTACCCATATTATATCTCTCATGATCCTAATTACTTCTCTGGGTAACCCTTATCACAGTAGCAATTTTTCATTTCATTGGCGTGACTGGTAATTAACATAGGCCTCCCTAGTAACCATAAGTTCCGAGAAGACAGGGTTATGCTTTATTTTTCAAACGATTTTAACACCTGTACCTATCCACTGTAAGTAATCAATACTTTTTAAACAATGAATCAGTGAACTCACCTCCCAGGCTGGATTCAAACTGCAGTCTGAATCCTGAGGCAATAACAGAGCCATCTGTGACAAACCTGACCAAAGCAACATTGCTAGAAGTATCTATGTCATCAGGAATGACACTTCCACAGTATCTGCCCAAAATATTTCCTGTGATAGACAAAGAATTATATATACATGAGTGTGTGTGTATATGTGTATATATACATATACATATATATATGTGTGTGTATATATATACACACACACACATATATATCTCCAGGTGATTAGTTTCATTTAACCTCTGTTTGACATATTCTGCACGTATAAAGAAAATAACAAAAGACAAATCCCTGTCCAAGAAGAAATAGTATCCTTTGTCAAGAAAATCATGAATAAAAATCAACATATTCAAATACATGAAGATGTATTTGCCAAAAGCAAAACTGCAACTAGTTAGAGGAAAGGTTTCAGCATAGTGAAGAAGGCTTGCTCATTTGGTTAGAGAAATGGCCGGAATCAACAGTAACAAGCGTGCCTCGTTTAATACCAAGAGGGAGGCACACCTTACCTTTTCCTCTCCATATGCTCCAGGAAGCCCTCAAATAAACACACATGGCACTGAGGGGTCTCAGCAGGAAGAGGACACCCTCCCAGTACAGGGCTCTCTCAGCGTGGTCTCCTGAATGAGCTATAGGACACACGTGGGGCTTTGAGTGTCCATCGTGAAAGGAGAGAATGGAGGGAGAGAATTGCTGGCACTGCCCAGAGCTGACTGATCTGCACTTCTCTATTGACTTTCTCAGAAGTAGAGAAACTTCAAAGGCTGAATAAGCATATGTGAAAATAAAAACCCACAAGACAGCATATTTCACTGACCAGAAGTATGATTTTCCCAGATCTCCACAAAGTCTTTTTCACAGCCAGAGGAATTCTGAAGGTTAAAATCTTCAAAATGGATGGTGAGATAGTGTCCTGAGAGGCCCTGGAGATGCCACTGACAGAATACATTATTTGGATAGGGAAGAATTGGGTATCCACTGCTTTCAATGATGCCACTTTGCCCTGTTACTGCTCCTCCACACTGGGCTGAAAAAAAAAAAAAGCAATATTCAATTAGATTTTATTTCTACTTAAACCAGCATATTTGAAAACTCTTACATGTCAAGTGAATATAAATTGAAGTTTTAAAATTCTGAAAGTGCATGGTTAAATCTCTCATTATTCAAAATCTATTGCTGATGTAAAGAGAAATAATACTTCAAGTGCAATCAATAATAGGAAATGGAAGATGACAACTGAATGGCATATTCTGTAATGTCACATTAATTCCATTGGGACACTATGTGAGAGCTATTAGTTTCAAGTAAATTTCATTCCATGAACCAACTGATAGATTGATGATTCTAGAGACTGTCCAGACTTAGGTAGAAGAGGTACTGCAATTGATTGTTAATGCCTGCTATTTCTAGTTTATCTGTCAAATCAACATTGTACAGTTGTAACTGGTATCTCAGGGTCTTGAAAATTACTATCCAATTATTTCTTAACAGGTAGATGAGACAGCTAGATTGAATTATACACAACTTGACTCTGGATATAAAATGACCTATGGAATAAGTTAAATATTGTTACAACTAGGCTTTCTGAATCCTTGCTATATGAAATATTTGTTTGGATAGTGTCCAGACCCTCCAGACACAAAATTATATGTCATTACGATTATACTGAAGTGAATCTTCAATATGTATACTTACTGTGCATTTTTAAAATGGGGAAATCAAATATGAAGAAAACATACTTGCTTCTTATTCGGTGACTGATCTGGCATTTGAGATTGGGGGGAAAAAGCTCAATTTTTCTAATAATGATGAGGTGTTCAGTCACTGTTCTAAATACAATAGTTTGATTACTAAATAATTTTATCATTTAAACTTATGCTGTGTAGATATGTATATATTATATCATGTTAAAAAGAAGGAAAATCATTTAACTGACAATAATTTAACTGATTTTTTCTATTTTTCACAAATTAGAAAAAATATAAAATAGACTAGTTTAATAAAATACTGTTTTAAAATAAAAATGAAGTGAGAAATTAAAAATGACAAATGACTTCAGTTTTAAACATTATTCTCTTATTTATATTATTAAAATAATTCTTAAAATTAGGCATATAGACTTATTTTTTAAAAGGCATTTTTAAAGATGTAACACATTAATTTTACTACTTTTTTATTTAAGGTAAAAATAAAATGTTACCTATAGAATACTTGGCCTTGAATCCCACGTGAGTAGAGCTATTGTTAGACCGAAATCTCAAATACATAATCTCTCTTGAGGACAACTGGCTGCTGGGCAAAGATATCCCACAAAATTTGGCAAGTATTGGAGCATCTGAATCAACTCCATCCCGCAATTCAAGGTAACTAGAAGTACAGCTAAAGGGGGGAAACTCTGTTAAATTTACAAAGCCAAAAGCTTTGACTTATCTAAATACTGAAGACTTCACTAACTTTCTCCTAGGAGATTATTAAGCATCATTTCTATAGCATAAGATACTATGATAAGAGTCCATTTAAGCTTCATATCATTTTAAAATGCTATAATTTTTCTGATGATAATACAATCATAGCTCAGAAAGACAGGTTTTTCATGTACCATATTAGAGAATATTTATTTGCCTTCCATATTCTGTTTTAGTTTTATAAATATAAGAAGTCATTTTCAAACAAACCCCTATTGATTTCAAGATAACTGCAGTTAGGTTTCACATGATAATTTGATACATTTCACATGAGAGATCTGAACTCTTATTTGGCTGCTCTGTGACAGGATAATGGAGAGCCTCAGCTGGAATTTTTTCCACCCATAAAATGAGATCAAGTCTTCACCTAATGTTTCCTGAGAAAGTCAAAGCAGCCAATTAATGCTCAGTGAGTGGGAGAATAGTATATCTGGTGCCCAGAAATGAGGAGCAAAACTATCCTATCAAGTTTTGTATCACACATGTATTCATGGAAGTGTATGAACACTTGTTAAAGAAAGAGAAAACCATAGATGGTGTCTTATGGACTGCATGGTTTTCCTTTGTTATTAACATAGTAAAACACACTCTCTGAGTTGTGATCCTTTAAGAAACCTCTATTTGCTTTAGTGCTGTTTCTGACCAGTGCTGATTTATGTGCCACCTCACATAAATTCCCATTTGTTAAATAGATATTTTATCATCCATGACATTGAGTATGAAGCTGGACAAATAAATACTCATCTGCCAGAGACACTATATCTTTCCTGTAGGAGGAAGAACAGATAACATAAATCTCAAATAGCCACCCTCAATGTCTCTTAGAGGATGTGTCAGAGGTCATGAGGAGCAATATCTGTTTTCATAAACTGCTCAACTGATGGGAGATGACTGCCAGGCATGATTTTCAGGCTTGAGGCATTAAGCTTGTCCCTTTGTCCCTAGATTTCCTATGCAGTGTGTACTGCTGAGAAAAGAAGAAATGAATTGTTCTGAGACATGACAACTAAAAAGTACTGAGCTTAGGTAAGAGAAAAATGAAAACAGAGGTGACCTACTTGGGTGTTGCTTCAATATTGAATTGATCTTCAAACTGCAACCTTATAGCTTTTCCCGGAGGAGCAGCTAT
>PVHX01011491.1:0-63902 GCA_004024805.1 Geosciurus inauris
GAGGAAAGAAAGGGTAATGCGTATAGTAATGATGGTTGATTGAGAGGGTCATTATTGCCCCTGGTGCAGGTATGAAGACACAAATAATGTGACTCTATCTGATTTGAAACCAGAGAATTGGAAAAACTGAGCTCTGTATATGTACTATGACTTGAAATGCATTTAAATAAAATAATTAAATTTAAAAAAAAGAATGTTTAATTTGCATGTGAACATAATAATCATTGGTATTTACTATAGACCATATGATTTTACCTGATTTCTTCTTGTCCCTAGAAGGATTCAAGATCGTATTAATATAAACTCTTATTTGAACCATCCTGGATTTTAGACAAAATGAGTTCCTGAAGTCATCCTGTGATATTCCCCAGAGTTATACAATGCATACTTAGAGTGGATATATTCAGATAATTTTCCACATTGGTTCCTTGACTTCTGCAGCAAAGGCTATTGTAAAAATGTGAAGTCACTAGAACTGTCTCTAATGAGGAACACTAACCAACCAAAAACAATATCATATTGCTGGAGAGACTATAGAGATTAGTGCCACCGTCCTTCACCTTGCTTATTTAGCTTGTATGGAGAACAAATGAATCTTGGAGAATGGGTATGGATTAGTTTGAATTTAACCAAGTGGTGAATTCAAATGTACTTTCTGTTCAAGGAATAATTTCATCATTTGAGCAAATGAATACTTTTGCTGTCAGCTGGTACATAGTTTGTTGTGAAGAGATCTGGTTTATAGATTTTTTGCTCCATATACAGAAACCACTTGAAAGTGAAGAGCTAGCTGTAGCCTACTTTCTGGGAAATGCACTTTCTGGGAAATCCTTGAAGGAAATACCAGTGAGCCAAACTTCAAGAAGTTTATACAATTCTTTTTTTTTTTTTTTTTTAAACAAAGCTAAATAGCCAGATTTACAATTATATACTAATTCATGAGTTTTAGCCACTGGTTTAGCTGGTTAGTCAGGGCCTTGGAAGAAAACATGATTGAAAGATTGGTAACGAGGAGATTTACGGATTTATCTGCCCATCCACATCTGTGTATTCACACCTGTATGAATCAGAGGAAAACTTGAAGATATCTATATCTCATGTGAATCCTCAACAATGGCTGACCCCAGCAGAAAAAGATCTTAGTTATTTAGTGATTAGTATACACTGTTCTGTGGGTACCAGTCAGCCTCTTTCTTTTGCATCTACTGTCATTGCCCAGTGGACTCATGGACAAAGTAGTGATGGCAGCAGGGGTCATATATGGGCTCTATGAAATGGACTCATAACAGGGATGCATAAAGCCATGACTGAGTCCATCCAGCTATCAGTGAATTAATCCATTTGGCAGATTAATACTCTGATGATGCCAGAGCCCTAAAAGTCCTACCTCTGAACCTTGTTGCACTGGGGATCATGCTTTCAACACATGAGCTTTTGAGGGACATTCTAGATTAATTCTATCAGGAAAAAGACAATACTTGATTTGTACTGGAACAATTACTCTGGATATGGAATTTTCTCTTGTATACAGTTTTCCCTTGTAAATCCTATCTGCCAAGAATAGAGTACCTGAAGTGGTACCATTTCCCTAAGTGATCAGCAAGCTACCTGGGGATAGATTGTTATTTTGGATCGTGTGTTACTTAGCTCATTGTGACTGTGACCAAAATATCTGAGAAGAGCAACTTATAGGAAGAAATATTTACGTTAGTTCATGGTTTCAGAAAATTCAGTCCATAATGACTGACACTTAGAAACATTATAGTAGAAGGGCAGGGCAAAGGAAATCTGTCAGCTCATGGCAGACAGGAAGCAGAGATTGTAAGGGTAAGGGGATGAGGGGACCAGATAAAGCATTTCAGGCCACAACCTCCAATAATCTACTTTTTCCAACTAGTCCCACATTCCCGTAGTCCATCCAGCTATCAATGAATTAGTCCATTTGGCAGATTAATACCCTGATCATGTCAGAGCCTAAAAGTCCCACCTCTGAACCTTGTTGTATTGGGGATCATGTTTTCAACACATGAGCTTTTGAAGGACATTCTAGATCTCAAACCACAACACATCAATTCTATCAGAAAAAGACAATACTTAGGTTTGTACTAGAACAATTACTCTGGATATGGAATTTCCACTTATATACAATTTTCTCTTGTAAACAAGGGTTCTGGAAAAATGATCATCCACGGTCTTATTGACTGTCTTAGGCACTACTGTCATGGTATACCACACCATGTTTCTGTTGGAAGAATTCACTCATTGCAAATGAGATAAGACAGGGTACTCATGCTCAAGGAATCCACTGGTCTCACAAGGTTTTCTATTATCTTGAAACAACTCTTTTGTTAGAAGAGTGGAATAGGTTTTGGAGGCACAATTACAAAACAATGTAATTGTTTTGTAATTGTGGGAAGTGGCAATATTTTGCCAGACTTCTTGAAGAGGCTGTATGTATTCTAAATCAGCATCCAATATAGGTTGTTTTCACAATTGCCAGTATTCACTAGCCCCAAAGGGTTGGAAAGGAGTATAGCACTTTTTACTGTTACCACTAGTGATTCCGCTATCAAACTATGAAGTGCTAGAAGCTTAAGCAGTTTCTCCCATGGAAACCCTGGCAAGAGCAAACCCTGCTAGCACCTTGATTTTAGACTTTAAGCCTCAAGAACTGTGAGAGCACACATTAAATTTCTGGTGTTTCAGGCCAAGAAGTTGTGTTACTTTGTTGTGGAAGCCCTCGGAAACTGATACAAATATAAATAGATTGTTGCCTGAGAATATTACCCCTTGAAATCCATTCAAATGTCAATTTCTTTAGCATCTGTTTATTATCAGATATTTTAATTTATAAAGCATCATACATAATATCAAGTCTTTGTGCTCCTGTGATCTTTGTCTCAGATTATTTGTATAACATATCCTATATCCTTTAGTTATTTTCTTGAAAATCGTTCACTTTGTGAATAGAGATTTTGATATTTTTTAAAAAAAAATCTATTAAAATATCTATTAAGAATGAAGTGAATGTTTTAAAACAAAAAAATTCAAACAGAACATGAAATGCAGGATTTAATATAGCAATCATTTTAAAGTTTAGCATATATTGGAATATCATGGAGAGTTTGTCCAAATCAGATCATAAGTGTTCAATATCAGAGTGTCCTGATTTAGTAGGACTGGGCTCAGCTCCAAGAATTTTTATTTCTATGAAGTTCTCAGATGATACTGATGCTATTAAAGTCCCAAACTTAAAAATCACTACCTTGAAGGAAATTACCCTGCTCTTGTACCATACTATACACAGATAATTAAAATACTTTATTTAAATTACCTTTGAAAATATTACATTATCTGAACCCTTAATTTTATGCCATTTTGAATTTATTCTTCATCTCAGATTCTAGGCAAGATTTATGGTCTATCAGTTAGTGGTAAGAGATGGTTATTGTCTTCGACTTCCTCATCTGTACCTCTATATCACTACCATCTCCTGACTGATCACCTGAAGCGCCTTTCTATAGGTCACTGTGTGTCTCAGCTCATTGTGCTGTTATAACAAAACATAGATTGGTAATTTATAAAGGATGGAAATTTGTCAGACCGAAAGTTCAAGAGTAAGGTACCAGCAGATTTCATTGTTTTGTGAGGGCTTCTGTCTGTTTTCAAAATGGTGCTTTAGTGTTGCTTCCTTTTCAGAGAGAAGAAATCTGACATCCCATGACAGAAGCAGATGGGCAGGAGAGCTGAACACTATGTGCAACTTATTTTATAAATGTCTTAATTTAATTAACCAGAGGACTGATGCGGCCTATTCACCTCTCAAAAGCCCCACCTCTTAATACTATCACATGGGCTAGTGTATTTCAACACCTGCATTCTGTAGGGGATGCTTTCAAGCTAAGGCTCTGTGGCTTAATTCTCCCATTCCCAGTGATCCATCCAGAAAATAGAATGTATGTGAATTATTTTTTTCCATCCTTCTAATACTTTTGTGCCACTGCAACCCAAGTGATTCATACCACAATGAATATGTATTCATTGAATACACTTTTCAATGATTTTACCATTACATTTGAGATAAAATCCAGACAACTTAACCAAGCTCACTAAATCCTATTTAAGCTGCCCCTTTATGTTCTTCCTTAGCTTTATGATTTCCCTTTTCTGTCCACTTCTGAAAATTTATTTGTAATCATTCTGAATGTCTGTTTTCTTAATTCTATGGTACTCTTTTTGCCTTTAGATATTGTCCCAGACTGTCCTCAGTGCAATTTCTACTTCACTAAACATCTGATTTCAGGCCTCATCTCAACTTCAGATATTCTAGAAAGGGATCCCTGACAAATGCAGTATTTCTGCAAATCATAAAGGCTTTCATGTGCTCAGTATTACACCATAGGATCCTTACAATTTGTTTTATTGAAAGCTCATGCTGCTTGGTCCTGCAGGGTAGAGTAAGTGACCAGATGCACAATCTAAGTCCATTCTTTTTGACATGTTATCACAGAGTTTCCAGTGCATGCACTGGACAGATGAGAATCCTAATATGTGTTTTTAATTAGCGTATGAATTGATTAATTAAGTTATAAGTGAATTTGAAACCACCTTGCTTTATAATCATATCAAAAATCTCATAATCAAGTTATTTCATAAATATTCCCAGAACTTGAAGCATATGAATGCTTTTAATAAACATTTTCTCAAATAATATTTTAAAAATTGGTATTGAGAAAACTGGAGAGAAACGTAGACGATCAATCAGAAACCACAACATATTTTTATGAAAGATGATTTTCAGAAAAATGAAATTTAAATAAAATATCAACAGTGCACTATGTCACATTCATTCACACATATTCTATCCTTTAATTTGATGTGTAAATGTAGAAGAAAATCAAAACAAACTATAAATTTTGATATTAGTTATAATCAGATTGTAGAATCTGGAAATAAGTAATTATATCTTTAAAATAATCTAGAATATTAATTCATCACATAAATTACCAACAAATCTGTTACATACTGTAACCATTTAGCAGAGCATTTTTCTTTTGGTATCGTACTTACAAATTCATGCATAATTTGTACATAATATACATTTTACAACATCTAAAATAATTTTATAAGGAGTTCATAAGACGACAACATATGATGTGTATCTTCCAACATGTGCCAGATGTGTGTAGACAGAGAAAGCAAAAGAGCTGCATAGTGTCCTAAGGCCCATACTAGATCTACACAGCGTGGCAAGCAATACTACTTACTAATGGGCAAACAATTGAAGTGACCTTTTTTACACCATCACTTACAGCCCACTCTAACCCAAACGATTGCTATCACAATTCATTTGTCATTCAGTTCCAATAAAACAAAAACCTTTTTGTGTTCATTTCACATTTATTGTTTTAATAGTTTAAACAGATACTAACAGTACTATTCCAGAATAAATGTGTTAAATTGATTAAACTATACTGATTAATGTTGCCTTTAAATCAGTGGTTGTTTTCTTCAAAAGTGAGAAAGGTAGATTACTCATTGTTGTATCTGAGGATCCCATTTCCCCTCCTCTGTCTTTCCCTCTCCTTTTTCTCTCCCTCTACCTCTCTGCTCTTTGTCATCTGTCTTTCCTTTCTGTCACTTCCTTTTCTTTTTTCTTTCATTATTTTCTAATATAAATTTATAATAATTTAATAAATACATTGCTTAATATAAATATATTAATATTTACCCTATTTTCTTATATCTATAAATATACTTTATAAAATATATTAAAACATGAATAATTTTAAATTTTCATAATATTATACCAGGTCCACAGTATAACAATTATGGTAAAAACATAGAATTTGTCATTGAGCTGATTATCCCATAACCTTCAGAATGCTAGCTTGTATCAATGATTATATAAAAATTAGATAAAATCTATCCTTGAATTCTGCAAATATTAAAATATGTACTTAGGGGTTTATTGCAAAACTTACATTTTTAAAGGTCATTTATTATTTAGTGCTTGATAGTAATCAACCAGTCAACTAATTTGACAGTTATTTATTGAGTACTTGCTATTTTCTTGGCAATATTAGGACCAGTGTATGGTATGGTCCTAATTACTTTCTAATAATGAGAAGGAAACAACAGCAACCAATGAAACAACATTGGACTTTCTTATATGTATATAAATACATGCATGCATATGTGCATGTATGTGTGAGTATGTGTGTGTGTGTGTGTGTGTGTGTGTTATGCAAGGGTACAATACATCAAGTGGTTGAGGGATGGCCTTGCTAAAGAGGTCATGTGAATTTCAGATCAGAATTATCAAAAGCAGCCATGTAGAGCCCTTAGGAGAGAGTATTCTAGGCCAATAAATTGTACTCCATAATTGTAATGTAATTATGACTGCTGATTGAAATAATGTAAATTTTTAAAAAGTAACAACTGGTAAAACAGGCTTCAAAAGGGACAGAAAAAAATGCCAGTGTAGCTAAAACTTGATGAAAGAGCGGCAGACAAAGTCAGACATGTGGGTTCACATCAGGACATGAGGAAAATTCCTTTACCAAGATAAAAATTTGCATTTCATTGTAATTGTAAAGGGAGGCCATTAGAGTATTTTAAATTGAAAAATTATGTGAAGCAAGTTAATTTTATTTTAAAATTCTCTCCAGCTGCTATAAATTGATAGTGGACTATGAAAGGGGGAAAGAGAGATAGGTAAAAGGAAGCTGGGATATCCTGTGGAATTCTATTACAGTATCCAGAACAGCTATGATAATGCATTGCAGGTAAATCTAACAGGTTATTTCCTTTCTTTGATTATGTAAATATAAGCATGCTTATGATAAGATATAATGAGTGATATTTTATAGTCTATATCTACATGCATATATATATATATATATATATATATATATATATATATGCATATACCCAAATGTGTAGTTTTTATGCTTTCTACAAAACAAAAGATATTAACTGTTCTTTCATCAAGACTCAAGAATCTGGCACTATGTGGGTCTTCTAGCCTCACTAGGAGATTAGATTATATCATATGACTTTTGTTTGTTTGTTTATTTGTTACTGGAGATTGAACCCAGAGGTACTTTACCATTGAGCTACATCCCCAGCCTTTTTTATTTTTATATTTTTGAGGCAGGTTCTCACTAAATTGCTTAGAGTCTTCCTAAGTTGCTAAGGCTGGTCTCAGACTTGTGATCTACTGCATCAGCTTCAAGAGTCACTGGGATTATAAGCTTGTATCACGGCACCAAACTCTACCATATGTTTTAGTCACCTCTGAACCTGTGACCAAAGTACCTGACAAGAACAACTTAGAGGAAGCAATGTTTATTTGGGACATAGTTTCAGAGGTCTCAGTCCATAAGACCACCAACTCTGTTGCTGTAGCCCCAAGGCAGGCCACACATCATGAAGGTAGGACTCAGAGGAGGAAAGCAGTTTTCCTCATGGTGACCAAGAAGCAGTGGGTAGCCACAGAGAAGATGTACCCTTCAAGGGCATGCCCCCAGTGACCCACTGTCTAGCCATATCCCACCTGCTTATAGTCATCACCCAGTCAGTCCATTCAAACTGGGATTGTGTTACAGCTCTCACAATCCATTATTTCACCTCCAAACACTCCTGCTATTGGGGGATACCTCACATACAACCATAACACCATATAACTTTGGATTTTATTTTCTTGGTCCAGAGGTGTAACTAACCCATATAAATGTTTTATTATATGAATTATCAAAGACAAACTTTTTGAACAAAGGCTTCCTCATCTTACTCTTCTCTTTGCCAAATGCATCCCTAGACCTATACTTGGAAAGATCACTGGGTCATGGGACAGTGGGGGATTTTCATTACTCAAAATCTTTGAATAGACTCTCATTCTCACTTTTTTATCATAGATTACAAACACATGCATCATCATCATCATCACGTGCAAACAGATCAGTGTCCCATACATTAAAGAGAAAATAATAGATATACTGGCATGATACCATGGTATCTCTTTCATGTAATCCATCTCTTCCTTCTACCAAATTTTCCATAACTGTCTCTGATATTACCCTTTTGTGGTCCCTGCCATTATCCTATTTCAGTTCTATATCACTCAATGCATGGATTACAAAAAATGAACTCTTTTTTAGACTTTCTGCCTGCAGTTTCATATTCCTCCAAAATTATCTTGCATGTCTTAGGCAGAATAATTGTATTAAAGCACTATTTGCCAGAACATTGGCCAAAAGCAATATAAAATAAACATTTCATTATTTTACTTTTCCAAATGCCTCCCATGGAACGGAAGCATTAATTGCCAAAGAGATTATTTTCAAATCCTTTGGGCTGATACTCAGAACCTCCAACAAATTAGCCTCAGTCTGTTTAAAACTCATTATCTTGCAATTTAAGAGAAAAAAGACTATCAGGATTAAGAGCACATGACTTGTAATCATTGTTATGTACCTTACTAGGATTGAAACTCTAACCACATTATGTAAGCATTTGTGTACAAATTTTCATGCATGAAACATGGTAATACTGGAAATATTAATGGTAATATACTGGATATTAATGGTAGAATACTGGAAATATTACAATGCCCACCTCATTGCTCATGGCATTGGAGAGAAAGCACAAGATTATATGTCAACAAGTCTGAGTTAAGATTCTCATACATCATTTATACTCTGATTTAGCCACTGAACCTCTGCAGTTTAAATTTATTCATTTATAAAATGGTGATGGTAACTTTCCCATCTCACAAACATGTTAAAAGTATTAACTAAAGAGATGGGAATGAAGAGCTCTTTTTAAATTATTAAAATATGTTGCTATCTTTAGTTACTATTTTGTACATTAAAGAACATCCTGAACAATAAAACGGGAAACAATTGTTACCTAGGAAACATGTAGGGAATAGGGATGTGAGACAAAAAGGCAAGGAAGAGTGCACTTTCAATCAAGGTATTTCAGCTAATACCTGGAAATTTTGCTGGAGAACTCTAGGAAATGATGTAAAACAGATGTTAAAACTTTCAGCCTCAGGTACAAGGCTGTTTTTGGAGATCAACTCCTTTTGTCAGTTTTGAGGACTGCTCCTCTGGAGTGCTCATTCCTGACTCTCTTGGCCACACTACATACCAGGTTAACAGATTCTGGCAGATAGAATATCATCTCTGGCAAACTGGTGAAGATACTGATAGTCCCAGCCATACTTGCTCAAATGATGACTATAGGCCTTCTAACATGTCCTTGCCCTAATCCTGTTGCCTCTGTATAGGTTAAGTTAGGTCATTGGCAAAGGGGACTTTAGATGTAGTAAAGTTTATGTAGATTAAAATCGAGAGGTTATCCTGGATTATTTAGTTGGACCTAATATAATCATCTTATACCTTTAAAATAAGAATGTTCTCAGGTTGGCGTCAGAAAGAGAGGTAGATTCAAGTGTGACAACTTGATCTACAATTGATGGTTTTGAAGATGAACTGAGCCACAGCCAAGGAATGCAGGAGACATTCAGTTGCTGAGAGAAGTTCCTGGGCAGCAGTCAACAATCAAGGGGGATATATCAGCTCTATAACCACAATGACTAAATTAGTCAAGAATCTTCTTAAAGTGCTTGGAGTTGATTTTCTCTCAGAGCTTCCAGAAGAGATTCTAGGCAGGTCAATGCCCTGATTTGGGCCTTTAGAGATGTAAATCAGAGGAAGCAGTTGAAAATACAGACTGATGGATGAAAACTAAAACAATTTTCAAGGTTCAAACTGCTAAATATGAAGCAATCTCTCATAGCAGCAATAGAAAATACAAAAGATATGATAAGTCCAATGATACAGAAAACAAAGACACTTGTCTTAAGTTATTCATTCTATCTTTAATGTCTTTCTCTTTTATGTCTCTTCCCAACATTGAAACTGCAGAAGCTGTTCAGAGCTTCTCAAACTCTCGTATTGAAGTTATAATTCTCTAATCTGAGCCGTGCAGTTTAGAATTTGACCATGTATGTGCTCCTTTCAATATTTCTATTTCTGTATTGAAAAACTGTCATCTCAGTAAGATTATGCATTCCTTCTGGCAGGGACTTTAAATATATAAGATTCTTTCTTTAATACAACTCAGGAAGTTATAAAAACATTAGTGTTGAGAAAGTCTTCATGAAAACTCACCAAGGTACCACTAACATACTTGTACTAATATAAATCTACAGTTCATTTGGTATATTTTTCCAATTCAGCATATAAAATGTAGACTCTACCTAAAGAAACTCAAAATCACTCCCCTGATTCTCCATCACTTGTGCATGTTACTTCTCACTTTGCTTTTTGCAATTTCCTGTTGCTATAGGGCATCCCAGTTCTATTTGTTCATCCCTGACTGAGCAAAATTTTTCTCTTCTCAAACTATGGAGTCATTAATTTTCTTTCCTTTCTGCTTACATATTTTTTGGACCAGGCATGATTTTTATCTATCAATCAATCTCATCTATCTATACCAAAGATTGGATTTTCTCTAAGTTCTGTTTAAAAATAATGTTTACCTAATAAATGGAGACAAATTGTATTTTATGCCAGCATGCAAATACATTTTTGACAGAATTAAAAGTTATTTTATCAGAGACTGTATATTTTAGAGAAAATTCTGATTATAGTAAAATGATAAAATATATAGTATTATGATAAAATACAGTATTATGATAAAAAAGTATTAGAAGGAAGAATTAATGAATAGAAAGATGTTACTGGTAATAGTAATTAAGACAACTTGAGTTTTCACCTGCTAAAGATCAATAAATGTATATGTTAAAAGAATTGCATTGAATGATTTACTGTTCACATATAATAGCAAAGATAATTTCATTTGATAAGTGTATTACCATTGTTTTTCCTTCTATATAAGAGAATTATAAGGGCTTTTATATAAGGGATTGAACAAATTAAAAGAGAAATAAAGCTACTATTAATTTTCCAAAGACTCCCTAAATTGTTATTTTAAATTAATGTGAAACATTTTTACATTTTAATATAATACTATTTTTCAGTCCTGTAACTGGTGCAATCTAACAAAACATGCCAATCTAAAATGCATTTTTATTACAAATTATTTGAAAATTCTTGGATATAAGTGAATATTACTAAAACATTTTTACTCATAAAAATGCTAAAAGTCAATCTATTCTAAAATAATAATGATTTTTTTCCCTTAGCTAAAATGATCCCAACTGCACCATTTCTGATGTATATCATTTGGATGATATTTTAAAATCCTACTTTGAGAAAACAATAGAGTAGATATAAACAAACAGTACAGTCATGAATTGTCATTTGACAATTCCACATATCACTTATAGGCATTTTTATATGATGTGCCCATTATTTTTATAAAATGTCTGATTAATATTTAAAATAGTAACAATAATACTTATTACAAATATGTGTATTAAATGTTAAGCTGTTTGGTGAATTGAAAGATCATCCTAATGTGATTTTATCACCAAAAATTGTTATAGAATAAATAGGGAATAAATCAGAAGAAAAAGGCAGATAGATACCAGTGGTGTAAAGAGGTAGGGAAGAATTTTTGTCCGTCATATATATCATTTTTTGAGGAAATATTATTAGCTATATTTTAAGTTTCATGACTAGAGTTCATATCATGCAAGATTACTTTGGTAGATTTAAAAAGAAATACAATTTCTTTTTAATATAAGAAAAACACTTTGGACATTATTGACAGGACAACTTTTTTTCTACCTACAGAAAGAACTTAAGGTCATCACTGTCAATGACAGTTAGTTTTGGTAATGATAATATGAGTAGTTAAAACATCAGATGGAGGATACCTTTCTTAGAATTTTTTAAAAAATTATAGGTGTTGGCATGTGATCAGATTGGACAAAATAATATTATACATTGCTAGTAAAGATAACCATTTTAGTGGGGAATTACAAACAAAATCCCACCAATCACAGAAATGGGAAATGCATGTTTTCCAAAACATACTTTTTGACTTTCCAAGAAAATTCAGAGAAAGCATTAGGCAAGAACAAAGAAAATATCAAGATTAGTAGAAAATTAATTTCTAATTATAACTTATTTCTCTAATGTCTAATTTAGAATGAAATGAGTCTAACTACAAAAGAACTAAATTTCCTTTATACGTAATTATTCATGAATAAGGAAATAATTAACAAAACTTTATAATAATCAAAACTCTTGAAACTGTTGATTAAAAAATAAAAGACTATATTTTCGTCATGTATGTGGGTTGGCTTGACATATTGAAAATGATGTATGGTCCATGAATATGAAGTACAAAATCTGGAAGTGTAGTAGAGCCAAAGAGAACAATGTTAAATGCAAAATATTATTGTGGAAGTGAATAGAAGAAAATATTTCATTACCAAGGAGCACTGAGAGATCCTTGGTAAAGAAGAGGGTCTTTGAATTCAGTATTAAATTTAAGGATGTATTAGAGAAGCAGAAAAAAATATTTCAAAGTAGAGAAACTCAAGTAGCAATTTATAAAGAAGTATATGGCATGTTGAGGGTATGCTATGGAGTATGGGCCAAAGTGTACATGTATGTGGGGAGAGAACTTTAAGATGAATCTAGAAAGACTGCTGAAAGAAAGGTTTAGAAGCTAGATGTTAATTTCTTTCTCTATTGGAAGGACAGTTTGGAGAAATGCTTTAGATTCTGGCATTCGTGAAAACAATTAAAATTAATACTAACTAAATTAACATCTTAATTTTGTCTAATTGAAGACGACTTTGGTATTAGTGCAGATTTATAGAATTGTGCTATGTGTAATAGTATATATTTGGGATATTAACTAGTTTTGACTACTGATAAGATACCAACCTAAATATGATTGGATTTTAAGCAGAAGGTTGGAGGGTGAATTTTAGAGGCTTAAGAAAACTGGGTGAGAGACTTTAAATTTTCTCAGGAACGATTATGTGTTTTGCAAGGAATTTAGAAAAGCAGGATTGTATAATAAAGAAATGTTAGTGGCAGGATTGGAGGGTGTTTTATGTGAACGAGACAAAATTCAACAATATCACCAAGGATTTTGACTTGGGCAGCCAGCCAGCTATAAAACGATGCATTCAGAAAAAGAAAAGAATATAACATGAAGGCATACTTAGAGGTGAAATTAATTAGCTGCGTTTAGACATATTACATTTGAGACAAATGGGAAACATTGAATTGGAGAAACCACTACAGATTTATTGACTTAAAGATGAATGGAAATGGATTTCTCTACCTGTTCTCAGATTTGTGCTTATATGCATTTGCAATCTAGAGTAGTTCTATATCATAAATCTTTCATCAAATAGCTCTTAACTGTGACATTATAATTTTATTGGCAATAGTAAACATTTAGGCTTCATTAAAGGAGTATTCTATAACTAGCCAGATTGATTGGGTTTAAAGTAAAATATATAATTTTGGGAGTAATGTGAAACTGAATAATTTACTTAATTTCTCTATGGTTTAATTTTCTTATCTAAAAGAGTAGTTGCTTCATACATTTAAGAAATAAAATTATCATATATACTTTATAAATATGAGTATATTATATATATTTGTGTATATACACATACACCTTTATTTTTCTAACACATTGTATAAGATATTTTAAGTTTTAAATATCTTCTATAGCTCCACACTCTTCTGGTTGATTATTAGCAACAACAATTTGGTATCCCATTGAAAAGTATCTTGAATACATGGAAAATTATATTGCTATTGGAGTCACTACTGGTTAACCATTGTGCATATGGTAGGATATTATGCTTCTGACTGACACAAAAAATGAGGTACAAGATACTGTATACATTTAATTTTAACTTGGATAAATAGGTATACCTCTTTCAATTAAATATGGTACAGAGTCTGGAAAATCCCAGGACCAGTATATAGGAACAGGCAACAGAATGCTGTAAGCGCAAAGAAAGAGACAGACTCAAGATTGCACAGAATCCAATTTAGTGAAGTCTTACTGAGAGAAGTGTGGTCCTGAGTGGTATAAGTGTAGTGCATTCTATGATTTGAGTAAGAGGAAGGGAGCTTATAATGTGTTCAGGATTATGGTGTCTTTATCCAAGCCAAAATGTACTGGGTTTATCTCGAGGTAATATCATAAACATCAGGCATCTGGGAGCAGTGGTGTATGCCTATAATCCCCACTGCTCAGGAGGCTGAGACAGGAAGGCCATGAGTTCAAAGCCAGCTTAAGCAACTTAGTGAGGTCCTAAGTAACTCAGCAAGACCCTATCTCCAAATAAAATATAAAAAAGGGCTGGGGATGTTGCTCAGTGGTTATGTACCCTTGGGTTCAAACCCTGTACCAAAATAAATTAAAAAATAAATAAAACCCAAACAAACAAACACACAAAACATCAGGCATCTTCCTGGCACTGAAGGCACTAGGACCTGGCTGTAAAACTCCACATGATACTTGAATGGTTTTTTTTTTTTTTTTTTTTTTTGGTACTGGGGATTGAACTCAGGGGCACTCAACCACTGAGCCACATCCCCAGCCCTATTTTGTCTTTTATGTAGAGACAGGGTCTCACTGAGTTGCTTAGCACCTCGCCATTGCTGAGGCTGGCTTTGAACTCGCGATTCTCCTGCCTCAGCCTCCCTGAGTGCTGGGATTACAGGCTTGAGCCACCGCGCCGGCTTTGAATGGTTTTATCTATATTTGTCTATGGTATGTGGGAAACTATGCAGGAGCCAGGGAAAGCCCAGGATTACTAAGGGGCAATCATAAAGGTAAGACTAAAGATGGCTGCCTTAGGTCAAGCTGAATTCCTACAGCACAGCTTTAATTGCTGATCAAAGAGCCCCCTGGATTCTAGCTATGCCTGAAAATATTTCTTTCTGCTTCATATTGAAATAGAAAATTTGGAAGACAAAAATTGTGATCTTTAATTAATTAGAACTTTGGAATTTAAAAGAATAGTTTTTTTTGTTTATCATCTGTTTGAGGACATAATAACTGTAGAGAATTCATAATTCTTATATTAAGGACTTAAGATTTTTTACAAAATCTGATAGGATATGGCAAGCACTGTTAGATTTCCTTAAAATATAGATTAGTTCTTCTTCATTTACTAAACTACCTTTTAGGTTTATTGAGGCCATGTAAGTACTTTCTGATGAATGATTTATTAGAGAAAATAATAAAGCTACTTACAAACCTGACCCTTAAAAATTTATGTATTGTCTAGTTTGTTTCCTGCGCTGTAATAATCTTGGAGAAAAAAAATGTTTCACCTGGCACAGATACAACAAAGTACTAATGTCTGGCGCAGATGCTGGCATGTTGGGGAAAAAAAAAAGTCTTTTTATTAGTGAGTTGAAAGAGGGCTTATTTACATATTTATGTATTATAGATAAAATTCCATTATCAGATTATGATTTGCAAATATCATCCCCCATTTTGTGAGCTGTCTTTTCACTTTCCTTATAGTGACATTTGACATATAGGTATTTTTAAATTTGAAGAATTTAAAAATATTGTCTTTTGCTGTTTTGTGCTTTTGGTATTATATAAAAATGATTTATTGCCAATTTAAAAGTCATGCAGATTTACCACTATGCTCTCTTCTAAGAATTTTATAATTGCAGCACTTATATTTGGATCTTTTCTTTTTTTTTGGTACCAGGGGTTGAACTCAGGGGTACTTGACCACTGAGCCACATCCCCAGACCTATTTTGTGTTTTATTTAGACACAGGGTCTCACTGTGTTGCTTACCACCTCACCATTGCTGAGGCTGGCTTTGAACTCGCAATTCTCTTGTCTCAGCCTCCCAAAGTGCTGGGATTGCAGGCATGCGCCACCGAGTCTGGGTATATTTGGGTCTTTGATCCATTCTGAATAACTTTTGTATGTGCTATGTACGACTCAAGAGACCAGTTTCCTTCTTTTGTAGGTGGTGATTCTGTTTTCTCAGCATCATCAGTGAAACACTATTCTTTTCCCTTAAATGAAGTCCTCTTCGGAGGGTTAGTCCCTGAAGTCAGTGTCAGGGATTTTCCTTTTTTTTTGACCCCAGGAGGGTTCTTCCCAGATGCCTTTGCAAACTAGCCAGCCCAAGGTTTAGAGTATAGTTCCAGTGAATTTTGACTTACAAATTGCTTTTCACTACAATTTTCACTGTGTTTGAGGCAAACTGTAGGTTGAACTTCCTAGTCACTTTTACAAATGAACTATTTGGCAGGGGCACTGGGGATTGTACCCAGGGCCTTCCACATGATAGGCAAGTGCTCTATCCCTGAGCTACATCTCTAGTATGAAATCAGTTCCTTAAGGGAAGGATTGGAGCTCTCTCTTCTATATTCTACTTCTTTTGGAAAACAATCTTAGAGCCATCACTCTGGTGTGGGAGTGGGGGCAATGTGTGCTTTCTGCTTTAGGAGGTATTTGCTTAGTGGCTGGTAATCAAACAGTCCCAGGTCTCCACAGCTTACCTCTCTAGATATGAAAGCCCTACTTTCAATAAGCACCAATAGGATATATGTGGAGGACTCCATTGACATTTATTAAAGCCAGAAGACAACCACAAAGCATTTTCAAAATTTCCTGAGTGGGTGAGCTATATTCTCCTAATGGAAAGAGAAAATGAAGTATCATGGGAGTAATACTCTTTTAGAATAAGAATCAATTTTTCTATTTTGTCAAGGCCATTCCGAATGTCATCTAAAATAACACTATACTGTAAAAAATAGTGAAGAATTTAAAAAACATATTTTCTATTTTTCTGATTTAGATCTGAGTTGTTAGGCAAGCTATTTGGAAATAGCATTAGCTAGTTTATATTATTAACACATTATTAAATAAGTTATTGCACTAAATAAATGACTCAATGGGCATGCACAGTACTTTATAAATAGAATTATTTAAAATTTCTTAACTGGGCCTACTAAGTTCATGTTCTTTTCCAAGTACAAAATGAAACCTGTGAGCCGGGCATGGTGGTGCAAGCCTGTTATCCCAGCACTTAGGGAGGCTGAGACAGGAGAATCGAGAGTTCAAAGCCAGCCTCAGCAATGGCGAGGCGCTAAGCAACTCAGTGAGACCCTGTTTCTACATAAAAAAAAACCACAAAATAGGGCTGGAGATGTGGCTCAGTGGTCAAATGCCCCTGAGTTCAATCTCCAGTACCAAAAAAAAAAAAAAAAATGAAAACTGTGGAAATGTGGAAATGTAGTTCTTATAAAAATCTAAAATCTTCTGCTACAAAGAAATAAAACTATTACAATCACGGAGATTAATGTCATATTATACTATTTTCATTCAGTATGTTGTATTTTGTTAATGCCTACCTTTTAAAACAGAAATGATGCTCTCCATGGTCAGAAATGCTGATACATTAATACCAAAATTGTTTTGTTTTAGCAAGTTATTCCAATTGCATTGCTTCAAAACTGATAAGGTGTGCCAGGGGAAAAGTTTTTTTGTTAATTTGTGACCATTCATTGCCTGGACCTCTTTTCTCTATGATATATAATACCAAACATGTTTTGAATAAAGACATCATTTGGACATGAAAATTTTGGCAAGGGCATATTGGAGATAAGTGTAATGTATAGCATATATTCAGATATATTTTCATGTGTCTTATCTCTTAAAATGAGAGGGAATTTGCATGAAGCACTCCAAATTAGTACTTGAAAAAGTCACTATCACTTCGTTGGTGATGAAGCCTTTAAACCTTTTTATATAAACTTCAAAGTCATTTTTGCAATGCCATTAATAACATCTCATATTTTAACTAACTTGTAACAATAAAGGAAAATACATAACAAAGAGGTTTTGAAGGAGACAGAAGTTTTAAGCAGAATTCTGTATGGAATGATGGTATGTGGAATCTAATTATCCATATTGTACCTGGCAAAGAAGAACAGAGCTACAATTTGATATCAGCAATGTGTTTTTATTATGGTTTTAGTTTTTCTTCCATGTCAATGGTATATGAATTCAATTTCATTTCCTTAAAATTACAGTTCAATAGAACAAAAACAACCATATATCTCTGATATTGGACTGTAGATAACAGGAATATAATTTTTTTCTCTTTCAGACTTCAGGATTTAATTTGACAGTATATAGTTTTTCATTTTTACCTTGCTTCAGAGCTACAATTGTAATTTTCTGGGCTCCTCCAATTTCCTATTTCCGTAAGTGTTTTAAGTGATGCATCATAGTAGTGAATGCAAATCAGTTTTAAGCACTATAGTATCTTTATCATTATAAAATAGAAAATTTCAAAATAGTTATACAGGAAAAATTATCACACAAATGGATGCAAACTATAGTTAACTTGATTGACTTACTTAAGGTAGATTGTTATTAAAATAGTAAAGTTACATTTATTCATTAAATATTGTAACTTAGCAAAGTGGAAATATGTTTTTTAAATGCTATGTCCTCCACATTAGAATGTTCATTTTTAATCACTGTGCAAATAGAAGGATTTAAGAGGTTTATATAACCCAATAACAAATCAAAATATGTATAGATGGAAAAATTAATACCTATGTCAGATAAAAGAAACCTTTATTATACTAACACTTCACATTTTATAATTGTGATAACATTTACTATATCTCATTTCTTATAAAATCACTGAAGCTAGGGCCTGGGCTGGGGTTGTTTCTCAGTGGTAAAGGGCTTAGCTTAGCTATCATGTGCTAGGGCCTGAGTTCAGTCTTCAGCAACATATTAAAAAAAAAAAAGAACAAACAAACACTGAAAGGAGTTTTTAAATCTTCATTTAAAAGAAAGAATATTAAAATACAAGTATTTATTTTGTTTAGTGTCATGAGTTGGTTTACACATGGCTGGTACAGAAACCAAAGGGATCCAGAACTCACATTGTCTTTTCACTACTCTATCTCAGCTTACAAGGAATATTTAGCACAAAGTACGAGCATTGATTTTTATGCACCATTCATCTTAGTGCAACAACTCAAAGACACATTCAATGAATTTGCCAGTCTTCATGACATTTTGCTGAAATTTCTTTAGCATACCTAAGTATTTTTATCATTCAAACTAAATCATTTATTTTTCTAGAGAACTAAAATATTAAAATCATATTATTCTTTGAATTGGGTATATTAACCTTTGAAGAAAAATGGAATAATAATGCACTATTTTACATATTTTCCTATATTATTACAAGATAAATTTTGGTCATTTCTTATCCTTATTCAAGTACTCTATTGTGCAAGAATAATGCAATAATTGAGTAGTTTTTGAATGACTGAGATAAGTCTGAAACTTTTATTAACATTATGTTGAAGAAAACACAAAGCGATTAAATATGATGTGACCCTGAATCTTCTCCTTTGAAAGAGTAAAAGAGGCAAAAGGAGCTTGGAGAAGTAAAGTATATAGAATATATTAGGCAATGGGTTCAACTTTCCATTCTTTGTTTATCTGGTTAATAATGCACACGTGTGTGTGTATGTGTGTGTGTGTGTGTGTGTGTGTGTGTGTATGAGGTGTCTGCTACTGGAGCACTTAGACCAATGGACATCTTTTACATTTACTAAATACTTTCTAAAAATCAAAGCCAAAGAAATTACAACTTTTCAACTATTTTGCCTTAATATTTTGAAACACTAGTAATGTAATTCTTTTGACATTTATTTATGACTGCATGAAATTGATCAATTAGAATGTACTTTTAGAAAAAAGATACAAAACAGCTGGAGTGGCTGGACTGACTGAGGAATCTCACATTGCTGAGAAATGTGAAAGTTTGAAATATTTTAACAGTTGATATAAAACATTCAAAGAAAAATAATTCAGGATTTGTTTTTCTTTTCTTTTTTTTTTTTAGTACTAGGAATTGAACTCAAGGGCACTCAACCACTGAGCCACATCCCCAGCCCTATTTTGTATTTTATTATAGACAGTGTCACCGAGGCTGGCTTTGAACTAACGATCCTCCTGTGTCAGCCTCCTGAGCTGGGGATTGCAGGCGTGTGCCACCATGCCCAGCATCTTTTTCAGGATATGAACATGTTTTTGCCAGGACTAGCTTCTAAATTCTTAGTAATTCTGGTTTATTTGTTACTCCTTTTTTGAAGAAAATTTGAATTTCAAAAGTAAAAGAAATAAAAAATAATGAGGAATGGTTTGTGCTCATTTAATATTTACTGTCACTTTAATTGATAAGGATATATTTAACAGCAATTTTTACTCCAATGTTTACATTTATTCATAATATTTTATTTATTCAATAGAAGTCTATAGTGGATAAGCCCTTTGCTCTTATTGAAACTGGGGTTCAGGTAGAGGTACAGTTACCTTGTGCTGTTAACAGGCTTTCACTAATTACACAATAGAACCCAGGGATGCTTAACTAAGCAACACCTTGAGCACCGTCCCGCCCCTTCATTTTAAATTTTGAGACAGAGTCTCAATAAGTTACTTAAGGCCTCACTAAGTTGCTAAGGCTAGCCTTGAACTTGCAATTCTTCTGCCTCAGACTCCCAAGCCCCTGGATTATAGGCATGTGCCACCAATGCCTGATGAAGATATTTTTCTTATATGGGATTCTGTAAATCGTTTCAGAATTTCTGAGAAAGATTTAATAATGGATTACCTGTCAGTGACAATAAATTCTAGCTTTCTCAGTACAAATGTTTTATATTTCCTTATCCATCACTCTCTTACATCCATCATTATTATTGCTAAGTTTACTATCATTTATAGACAATTATTATTTTACTGTGATTTTTCTTGAGAAAGTGTTTATGATCAGCTATAGTTCAAAATTGCTTCCTTTTCAAAGGAATTCATAAAAAGACTTTGACATGTATAATGGAATACAGATTTCTGATAGGATTATACCATTGGACTGGGTAAGAATTTATAGAGTTCTAATGATAAAATTAATACATCATAAATTTGTTATCCCAAGACGGAGCAGAATAAGAACTAATAGCATAGACTTCTGAGGATGCAACAATTTTTATGAGTTTTCTTTTTGAAACATTGTTGGTTCTTTGATGTTATATTTTCAAGATTTAAGATAAATTTCCTCCTTTTCTTTTAAGATACTTAAAACATACAATAATTCAGTAAAAATTATTTAGGAACACAGTTGAAACAATTACTTTTTTTCCCCCTTTCCAACCCCTCCATAATTTGGAAACCATTAGTGAACATACTTATTTTCATGGCAGTATAGTCATTTCTACAAGTTCAATAAGAATTTATTATTCTTATAACAGAATTCAATTATAGTACCAAGTTTTTGACCAGATGTCATATTTGAGAAGGATGCATAAAATTAGATATGACAACCTTCAGGAACTACATTTGACTTGAAGGAGCCATTGCATATAAATCTTCCTCTAGAAGATTTTGCCTGGTACCTGACTTTAACAGGTTCTTAGTGTTACAGGTGACTAAAATAAAAGTTCCTTCTTGTTAGTCCTAAGGACTTCAAGATGTTTTAGAACCGTGAGAAGAGAGGAATTGTCCCCAATCTATAAGTTTTGCAGGCAAAGCCTGATGAGAAGTCCTGAATTTAGTTTCTTAGTCTCCAGAGGCATTTCAAAGTCTAACCTGAAATTTCTTATGAAACATGCCAGCCAAGCAAATTAACAAAAGGTCTATGGAACATTCCAGCAAAGCAAACTAAGAAAAGGTCTATATGGTCAATAATTACTCATATGGCACTTAAGTAAACAATCAGGAGAAGTTAGATGAAACTAGATATATTTTGCAAACAAATTAGTTTTACTTAATTATATCTGAAAGAAACAGGGGTGATTATAGATGAAAAATTTGTTTCAGAGGAAAACTACAGAACTATCATGTGGGTACGAAATTCTTGTCCATTCATTGTTTTTAAGGTTTTGTTCTCTGTCTGCTAATTGGATTATCTACGGCTACAACTCTCCAATTAACATTTTAAAATTTTCTACACCCTCCTGACTTGGAATTACTAAAACCACTGACCTTTTCCTGAATCTCTGCAAGCTGAACCTGAATGGCTTGGGGTAAATTTTGGAAAAATCCCCATAACCGATCATGTGTAGACAACATTTGTACCTGTTCCTACATGGCCTGCCCTCTGACCTCTGCAAGTGTTAGTCATTCTTTTGTCTTTATTTGCATAAAAAGTCTCTCATTAAATGGCTGACCAGTAGCACCATCCAGCAATATTCTCTACTACTAAGCCCAAGATGATTCAGTTGATCTGTAATAAACAAATGTTAGAATGAGAAAATGGACTTTTATTATTCCAAGAAGACTAGAATATCTGTTATTTCCTTGAATAAGAGGAGCAATTAACAAAGATTCTTTGCCTGACCAAACTTTAGCCAGACTCCTGAGCCTTCTGCTACGCCTATTGATGCACTTCTGATCACCTCACCTGTCTTCAGCATCGATTCTCTTAGATCATATTAGACATAATCTCCCTTACCTTTAGTGTTTCTTCTTAGTGATCTTCAATCCACTGACCCCACCCTGCTTCTTGAGTGAACACCTCTACTTGCCCAAGATGCTTTGGTAGTTGAACATTCTCTCTTCCACTGCAGAATCTTACTGCTATGATCCCTGCACCTGTCACAGTAGCCCTCAGTGAAGCCTTCCGCACTCTGCTTTAACAAATACCATCGAGTAACTTTTCCTTTAACATTATCAGTCCCCGAACTCAAAATGGTGATCATTTAAACCCATATGCGCATTCTCTTCTGACATATGTCAATATGTGCTTCTTATCTCAACCAAAAGCAAGAAGATCCTTTCCAGCACTGTCTCAGGTCAGTGGTCAAATATTTTGTGTCACTGTTAATGAGGTAGACACCCAGGCTAAGGTCTGGGCTTGATTCAAGTTGCCTGGCTCCATTCTCAGTAAGAACTGAGATTGTGAGTAAAATGTCAATATTCTTACTATGGATGAAAGTTGGATAATTTGTGATATCCCTAGGGCTAAAGATATAACTGCACAGACACTTTATTTTCTATTATATAAACAATTTTAAATAACCTTAACTTATACAAGGAGAGCGTTGGCATGCAGTTACTAAAAGCACAAATGTTGTCTAGAACAGCCCTAAGTGAAGTGACTTGACTTGGGATTATAAATTCTTTGGCTAGACATTGTTGGCATCAATTGTAAATGAAAGCTTACCCATAAATATCACAGAATATTGTTCCCCTATTCAACAACCATATACTTCCAAAAGCCTTACAAAGTAGTTGTAGAGGTTGTTGTTTTTGTTTTGTTTTATTCATTTACATGGTTGCACCATTAGTCACTCTAAATTACCTGGTATTCTTATTCTACTTGGCTGTCTTCCTTAAGATAATTATAGGGAATAGCTCAATTTTTCACTCTCTTTACATTAAACATTTAAAAATGTATTTGGGGGTTCCTCTATAGATATAGCAACGATGAGTATCATCCTCCATCTCAGAGGTCAAAATCTTGAAAATGAGGATAGATATGCAAATCAGTATTAGGCATTTGGAACTGGCACTAGGGGAACTATTTTCAAATTCTTTAAGTACAGAACTACCTCCTTTGTCAAAACCTATCACATTAACACATTAAATACAATGCATATTTCATTGTTTGTTCTAACTTTTACAGATGCTATTTGCAAAATTAAGTTTATATTCATTCTACATGGCATGTTTTCCTTGAATAAGACATAAAAACCACAAAAAGTAGGAAGGCCACAACTAACTTTTCTTTTTAAATGCCTAAAAGGAATTGTGACATCTTAAATGTAGGCCTATCACAATCCTATAATTTATAAATAGACTGACAACATATATTTCTTTTAGATCCTTTCTCAAGGAAAGAGCAAGCGTTTTCCAGTAATGTTAAAATTATGCTAGAAACTAATAATTTGTTTTAAAAATAGATTCCAATATAGCCTCTCTAACTTTTAACAGCATCTCTGAAATCAGAGCAAAAGGGAAAAGCACATAACTAAATCTTTGTTTGAGATACATCTACCCAACGCATCTGTCTGGGATGAAATTTACTTACTAAAAGTGGAATTTGACTGAAAGAAGCAATTGAGAGGTCATTGTGCTATAGGCCTGGATGAAGAAAAATTCCTGGCATGAAAGTCGATTAGGAGAACCATTTGTGATCTTTCACTTTGTATAGCCCTGTTAGAAACATTTTATAAACTTTGTTTTTCTAGTATGGGTGCTGTACTTTTATGCAGCTATAAACACACACTCTACTTGCAGTCAAACTCCCTTGTATATAACAGGCTGAAAGACAGAATAGGTAGATAACAGCTAATATAAAAATAATGAGAGTTTAGCAAAAATGTGGCTGCTAACCCTAAACTACTTCACCTGGTACTAAAATTCCCATAATTAAAACATAAATGCAGACTTGGAAAAAGTGTTCTGATAGAAAACACTGGAGTTCACAAAGATTTATGCTCTTGAATTTTTTTTCCAACACCCTGAAGCAACAGTGGTAAAAGATATGCCGTCTAAGTTCAGCAGAGTCAAATGAAATAATCCCTAATCATTAGCTGATGTTTACCACCTGAGTACCACAACTTTTCCCCTGTAGGTGTCTTGACCAGCCAAAAATCTTTCTCTTCAACTAACGAAGCAAGGTGCTTCCTCCTTTCACCTGAAGGTCCTATAGTGAAGCATTTGCCTCTTTAACATCATGGACCATGCTATACACTAGAACACAAGTGTAATGGGAGATGGAGAGGGCATAGTAAATAATACACAATAAACTCAGCATAGTGCTCTAGCTGGGGATATTTGCATATGAAATATTCATGCTCAGAAATATACTGTAGTTATTTTTAAGGACAATGTATTGAAAAAAAGTAGCTTTAACATGCTATTGTCCTATGTTGTGTGACATCAATGGTTGTTTTGGGATTTGCTCAAAAAAATCCAAAGTATAGGAATATCATGTCAAATACTAAATTTAGTTGACAGAAATTCTGTGGCAATAGGAAATTCATAATAAAGATTCAAGTACACTGATCTGCTAAAATGTGTATGGTCAGCAGTTGGAAGAAACAAACGAAAGAAGGTCACAATGGCTATAGGAATATTGAATAGGTGGGAAAAATCCAAATCACCTTCATGGAGACTGGGTCATGATGACCCTAAGTCGATATGAGCTCCCATTTTCCAAAAACACAACCACTGCTGTCAATAATATATGTTCTAGGAGGAGGGAGAAAAGAAGGTCCTGCTATCAGATAGCAATGATCCAACTCTGATCAAGACAGGAAAAACATCTGTAGAAAAAGTGCAGAGAAAACCTGGGGATTTGGAAAATACAAGAAGTAGAATGTGGCCCTAATCACCAGAGCAACTCTTTTTTTTTTTTTTTTCTTTCTTCATTTTTATTTTTTTTTAAATTTTTTTTATTTAAATGCGTTTCAAGTCATAGTACACTTAAACCTTATCTGTTTTAAAGTGTTTGACATTATCCCAGTGAGGACAGAAATGAAAATACATGTTAGAAATTCATTACTTATAAAAACAATTTGTTGTCCATATTATGCTTAAATTTTATAATTAAATGCTTAAAGTTTCATTTACTATGATAGCTTCATTTTTAATTAGATGTTCTATCCTTCTGTCTTTATAACACTTCAATTTATATCCTACCTTGAAATTTTCTTATAAATAGGTGATAATCAACATTTCCATGGCTATAGTAGTAAGTTCTAGTGACCACTGTCCACAATTCAGAGTTATTTTAACCTTTTTCCCCCATTCATTGCATGTCATAACAATTCAATGGAATAGTAGATAAGCTCTCCTTATCTTCAATCTTGGATACATCAAAATTTCTTGCCCTATTTATTATAGCCTCTGAGTCTTTTTTTTTTCTTTCCTCAGACTTTGAGTAGAGTGTTGAGTGGAACAGCATGGGATTTACGTCCACATATGTAGACTTTCCTGCTTATACTTATTAAGTACAGTCTTTGTGGTATTTAAATTAAAAAGAAAACTAGTATTGAATCCTAAAAGGGGCCTATGTTACAAAATTATAGATACAGTGAAAATATTAGTGGTTGCTAGGTGTTGAAATTGGTGTGGAAGAAAGGAAGGATGGATAAGTAGAGCTCAGGAGATTTTTAGGAAAGGAAAACATCTGAATGACACTATAATTGTAAATATACGATACTGTAATTGTAAATATATGATATTGCACATTGGGCAAAATTCACAGAACTGAGAAACACAGAGAATGAACCCAAATGTAAAACATTAATTTTAGTTAAGAAAAATCTATCAATATATTGGTTAAATAATTGTAATAAGTTACCCTCACTGATCGAATATGTTAATAATAGGGAAAACTGTGAACGGGTGGGAGAAGTAGTATATAAAAACTCATGAATTCAATTCACTATGTATTCAATTTTTCCATAAATCTAAGCTTCTCTAAGAAATAAAGTCTATTAATTGCAGGGGGGGGGGAGCAGAGCTCTTCCACTAAAGCAGGGATATTAATTCAGTAAACTATCCACAATACCCACAGACGATTATTCAAGTACTGCTTAGAAACCAGATTTGAAAGGGCTCACATACCTTCAGAAGTTGATTTACTTTTCAACACATCTGATCCTTTATGCTTTATTTTTCCCTCTACTTATTAGCATGGTGCATAAGTTTCTGGAAAATTCCCTTTGAACTAACTGGTGCAGCTGTATATAACTCAACGCATGACCTTCTTACAGAGGCAAACTCCTCTTAGACTATGTAAATGTGCTCTTTCTCAAATTTTCCCCAAGCAGAAATTATAAAAGTGCTTATGTTGCAAAATGATTCTTTGCATTCAAAATAAATATATTTTAAATGTTAACCCCAAAATGTACCTAAATAGATAACTGCTAAAGGTTCAGTTCACAAGTTAAAAATTGAGTTTGGCATTTGATAAATGAAATAAAATGAAAGGCATGAGAAAAAAACAATTTTAATAGAAGGATGCATTATATTAAACATTGCACTTTAAGTCTATATCCTATTATTACTTGTTGATAAAGAAGTCAGGATTAAGCAGTCACTTTGAAATTGTGAATAATTGCTCTCATGATTATAACACATTTATAAACCTTATGTAGTCTTTATGATAGCATGGTATTTTATATTTTGCTAAGTGAATAATTTCAGCTCTACCTAAATTTTACTCTCATATCAATAATAATTTAGACATGTAGGAAAGAGAATTTATACTTCAAGTCTCTAATGAACAATTAATTTAATATTCGTAATAAGATATAGTACTATTCTCTTATTTCATTAATTACATCTCAATCTTTCCTAGATTCAATAAAATATATATTTAAAATTCATATTTTGGAATTAGTTCAAACTTAACTTTTTAGTTAAAACTTAAAGGAAAACAATTAACTCATAAAAGTTCTAGTATACAGGACATGTATTTAGAAGTCCATCAAAGGAGAGTGATATTTCAGAGTCTAATTTTGTGAGATCATAAAGCATCCTATAGCATGATTTAGTTTAAAAAAATGATTCAATATTTGTCCATCTATATTTTCCTTGCAATTTTATAGAAAGTAATGAAGATAAAATTTATTTTTAAATATAGAAATTATCAAGTACCATCAAATAAAAATAGAAATGTAATATTTATCATGGAAATTTTTAAATGTGACTGTATATTCTTTGATAAAAATATAAAATTCAATTCAATTCCAAAAACAGGTTAATTTGAAATTTCTTTTGCATGCTATTCCAGTTTTAATTTGCTTAGTTTCTCTATTGGTCATATTATTAACTGCTTATCACTGTGACTCTCCATGTTATTATGTATAGAAAAACGCTGCATTAATAAGTGATTTACTAGTAGGCTCTTAGTAACAAAATTGCAGTTAAATGCATTATTTTTCCCTTATTGGTATTTGAAAATATTTGAAAGTATTCTAAAAGTAAGCAGACTCTAAAACTCAGGTTGTAAGTAACTCTCAGAGACTTAAATTTGGATTCTGAGGCTAGGCTATGATAGACTAGGTTTGTAAGTTCAGGAATGTGTTATAACTTAGGCAACATAAAACTCAAACATTATCTGTCCAATATTACACTTATATTTTCTTTCACTATGTACAAGTTACATTTCATTAACTTTCTTTAGTAGAAAATGTAAGAGAGAAACCTACTTAACATTTTTCTCATTTGTTTAGTAACATTATTTATATATTCATATATAAAATATGTTCATACATATTCATAAAGATGATAATACATAATGAGATAAAAAGATCTTGATTAAAAATGCTTATAAATTATGGAGCATCAAGGATTGAAGAACTAACCTTTAACATGAAAGTAACTAAAGAAAGGAGGCAAAAATCAAGTTGCCTGGGACTTTTCTAGGCAGTAATAAAGGCAGGAAGAAAACAGAACAGTACCTGTTCTGAGAAAATAATTAGATCCAGGACATTTAATCTGAAGGTAATTTCAAGACCTTTTGTAAAATCACAGCAGCCAAAGGATACCAGTATTTTTAAAATGTTTTTATTAGTGCCTCATAGTTATACACAATACTGGGGTTCCTTTTGACATAATCAAACCTGGAATAAAATTTGCTCCACTTCAGTGCCCAGTGTTTCCCCTTTTCCTCCTCTCTTCCATGCCCTGTTCTCTTTTACTTTCCTAGTCTTCCTCCTATTTATTTATAGTTGTTGGCATTAGTTCTTTATAGATATATAGATAGAGGTGAAATTCACTGTGGAAAATTGTAAAAATAACTGAGTTGTTGGAATTATAGGAAAAACTGAGTTTAAAATTAAGTTACCAAATATTACATGACCATCTTAGATAAAATGTTGTTTCAATATTGTGCTCATGTATAATTAATTATATATTATAAACAATGAATTCCACTATTATATACAATTATAATGCACTGATAAAAAGGAAAATGAAGAAAAAAATCTTTTGAAAACATTCTTGTGTTATCTTTCAAAATTGGAAATCTAATCATTTTTATTTGTAATATAGGGCAAATAAATAGAATCAAAAATTTACCCTACTCCTCCTGGAGTTTAGCTTTAAACAAAATAACCAGAGAAAATCTCTCATTAGAAAATTATGAACTCAACTACTATGTATAACTTACTAAGATCTAATAAAAAAAAGAAGAAATGGAATGAAAACATCTTCAATTTATAATTATTAGCTCATTGCAGTGGCACATGCCTGTGATCCCAGTTACTAGGGAAGCTGATGAAAGAGGATTCAAGTTTGAACTTAGCCTCAGGAACTTAACAAGAGCCTATCTCAAAATAAAAAAAATACAAAGGGCTGAAGCTGTGACTCAGTGGTAATGTGCCTGTGGGTTCCATCCCTAGTACTATCAAATATTTTATATAATTTATATATATATATATATATATATATAATTCTTTTGATCAAAGAATCCAGGCAAGTATTGTCAATGTGCCCTAATACTGTAATGATACCCTGTCACAAAATAAAAAATTATATATATAATGGGCTGGAGATGAAGCTAATTGACAGAGCACCCTTGGGTTCAATCTCCACTATCAAAAATAAGAAAAAAGGTAGCCTATAGGAAAATTACCTTATTTCATAAACAAATAAATTTCAAAGATAAAAAATGTATAAAGAAGTAAGGGGAATCTTAAAAGGGAGATAGATGTCACATAATTCAGATCTTAGTCAAAGAATAAAAGAAACACTGAAAGGATTAAGAACATATGTCACATATTTGATAAATGATATATTAAATAAAAGACATTATTAAAATTTTAAAAGTGTAATAGTGTTGTGCTTACATTTATAATAATCTTTTTTATTTAGAGATGCATACTGAAACATTTATGTAGGAAATAATCTTACATCTAGAATTTACCTCATGGTAGTAAAGACCTTTTGGTATTTTCATTGTGTGATAGAGTTGCCATAGTTGATGGCTACTAGAGATTAATTATATTTTTTTCTAATATAATTTGTTTGATATTTTCCATAATGAAAGGTAAGATCAAAATAGGTAAATATGTGACAGGAAAAAATATCTGTAAATTTCTTGGTTTAAATACTTACATATAGTAACCATATATATATGTTTCTCAGTGGAGAATAAAAAAGTAAATCAATATATTTGTAATTATTAAATTATGATTATAAAATCTGGTTTTTGAAATGACTAACTTTTGAAATTTACTATGAATTTTGGGGGGTGGGCTTAATGTTTTTTTTTTTTTTTTTGCATAAGCCCCTGGAATATTCTAAAAGAAATCTGCCTCTTGTATAAAATATATTATTTTAATTTATCTTTGACTATAATCTAATTTGGTTTTCTTATTTATTTATTTATTGGTTGGTTATCGTCATTCTTTCTCCTTAGATCATAGGTTTTGTGAATGACATGTTACAGTTTACTCACCAGTATTTTTTTTGCTACATGGCAGTGATGGTTGCTTAATAGTTTGAGTGGATTTAAGAACACAGAGTACTATAGAAAAGATTAGCAATTGGCAAAATTTTTAAAAAGGCAAAGTTTTTTTTCTACAGAGAATACTGAGCTTTTATATATTTTCTAATTTTACTACATTTATATACAGAGTTCATAAATTAAATAATTCTCCACTTAGGAAAATTAAGATGATATTAAACAGTTCAATAGATAAGCTCCTCCAGTTTATGGAGATGGTAATGAGACTTAATAGTGCCCAAAGTTTATTAAAATTGCCTGGTCTTATTAAGTTTATATTAACAATGCATTGAAGAAGGCAAACAAATATGTGTATGAGTGCAAGATACTTGAAAGACTATTAGCCAAAACACAGAGAAATAAGTGGGAAGAATGAGATCAGCTGGAGATAAGGGATGTGTGTGTGTGAATACACTACAAGCTCTTGCACAAAAACTATTGAGCCCAAGAATTGGATGAAGAACGTTGGATAAAATACGTAAACAACAGTATTTAACATACAAGTATTCTGCAATATCCAAGAGAAACAGTGCCAGGCAAACAATTGCCAAACTATGATTTTCAATCCATTTTGGTGTGAAAGTGATAAACATTCAATGGAAATTATGCTTAGTATTTTGTAGTGTGATCTTTTCTCAGGCTAGTGATATATGAGCCTGTCTTTTAGAGCAGCAGCAAATCTCAGCTCCAAGTCAGCCATAAGATCAGGGATGTAAAAAAACAACAGTCTGCAGTGCTCGCTGCTGCCACCCTATAATTAATTTCTTTCCCCCAATACTTGATTCATATGCTTTAAAGACAAAATAGTTTTAGAATTCAAATCTTTTGCATTTACTACATAATTTATTAACTTTTGCTTTCTCATCAAAGTTATTATTTTTCACAAATGAATCTGATATTCATTTCACTTTTCTTTCAAGGAGAGATTATAGCAACATTAAACAATGGCAATAGATCCATATTTAGAATGTGAGCAGAACTTTGGTAGTTCCTTTAGACTTATCTACATGTCACTCACTATTCAGCTTTATCTTTACCCATTCTCTGAGTTCTTCCTAAATTTTTTAGTGTATTATGAATTCACACATGCTTAATTTTTTTTTCTTTTTAGTACTGGGGATTATGCCCAGGGCCTCTACATGCCAGTCAAACACTCTACCACTAAGCTGTACCCAGTCTAGCCCCAGTACATAGACCCTCGAATTTTGATGTTATGTATATTAATTCCATTGTCATTATAACTATTTCTTTATGAATAATAGAATACTAACATTCTCAAAATTCCTATTTGCAGGAGCATAACTACCACTTTCTATAAGTATTCCAATTGTATGAAAGCACTACAAAGACAGAAACCCTGGTTCTCAAGCTCCTTACATTGATATGTCATTATGCCTTGGCATATTAGAGGACAAACTGCACTTTTTGATTGTTAACAGACTATTTTCTACAGCACATTTTAGAAAACAGAATTTCATAAATGCAGGCACTATTGATTTGTTGGGACTATCATAAAAGCAAATTTATTTTCTCACAATTCTGGAATCCATAAGTCTGTGATCAAGGGTCAGCAGAGTTGGTTTTTATTTAAGTCCTCCCTCCTCAGTTTGTAATCCCTGTCTTCTTTTACTGTCTTCACGTAGTCTCCACACTTTGTGGATTTTGTACTGATCTCTTCTCATAAGGACATCAGTAAGATTGGACCAGGACACATCCTAGAAGCTTCGCTTTAATTTATTTATCACTGTGAAGGTCTTATGTTTATAGTCACATTTTGAGGCACTGGGGATTATGACTTTAAGGTATAACTAAGTAAAGGGCAAAATAGATCTCATAACATAAGCTGAAAAAGAAAATTTCTTCTACTTATTATTATTTGTCAACAAAGTGTGAGGAAAATGAAGAAATATCAACAAAAATAACTAAATAATTCAAACGTTTTGTCTTTTTGTTCTACTGTTCTCATAAGAGATAATTTTACTAATAATCACCTTTATGTAAGGTAACACATGTGACTGACAGTGGCAGGGGTTTTATATGTTAATTGGAATATTAATAATTCTGTTGAAAATATGGGTCAACTTTTCAGAAATAAAAGGTATATACACCTGGGGCTGGGATTGTGGCTCAGTGGTACAGCGCTTGCCTCGCATGTATGAGGCACTGGGTTCGATCCTCAGCACCACATAAAAATAAAGAAAGAAAGAAATTGTCTCCCTCTACGACTAAAAAAATATTTTAAAAAAAGGTATACACACCAAATATTCCACAGGTTTTTGAATGAATAAACATCAAATTCTACTGTGTGCCAATAAATACGTGGCAATATTTTCATTAGACAAAAAATACTGGTAATAGGAAAAAAAACTTAGAATAGGTTGATATATAACTGGAAAATAAATTTTCCAGCAGGGCAAGGTGACACACACCTGCTATCCCAGAGGTTTGGGAGGCTGCGGCAGAAGGATCAGGAGTTCAAAGCCAGCCTCAGTAAAAGGGAGGCACTAAGCATCTAGGTGAGACCCTGTCTCTAAATAAAAAATACAAAATAGGCCTGAGGTTGTGGCTCAGTGGTCAAGTGCCCCTGAGTTCAATCCTGGGTTATCCCCCCCCCCAAAATAGTTTCCCAATAGTTTCTCATCCACAGAATTAAGATAAAAATCAATGTTTCCTGCCTAACTAGTTGAAAAAAAAAAAAGCACACCGTTTTTCTGGAATTAAAATGCATGAGCTAAAATACTCTATTTAAAATTTTAAGAATAAATTAGATCTTGATGTGAGGATAGTTACTTGTTTGTGCTAGTTATAAAGACATTTATTTTTCTCTGCATCAAAGGAAATGCACAAAAGACACATTAATCTCAAGACACAGCTTAAAAATTAAGAGGTGTGTTGTAAATCCAGTACTTTGCACATTTAACTAAAAAAAAAGTGCTTTAGACATTCAATTCTTACTGTGATTTTCAGTTTGACAGAATGAAAACACTTTATTTCTTAGATTAAAATTTCATTCTTAACAAAATCGATGTATTACCCACAGCTTGAGAATAAGCTGTATTCTATTAGTTTATTAGAAAGGTGATCCTTTTGGTTTTCTCAGTTACTCTCCCTCATCATTCTAAAGAGAAGAGTTCATACTATAGCAACTTTATAGAATTTGATTTAAAAATAGTCTTTCAAAGATTTAGAGCCTGTGGAGTGACCACCTCTACACTTTGCTGGTCACAAGTCACTTTTAAAGCAATTATATCCACTGAAAGCCAATCTGATACAAATGTCATGTCTGTGTAATCCTCTAGGGAAGTTAGTCACATAGCCAGCTAAAGAACTACCTGCCAGAAAAGTGCCATAGATAAATATTCCCTAAAGGACTTTGAGGAAAAGTTAGTCTATCTCTCATGGAAAGAAGCTCATTTTGCCTATCACTAGATATTTTAAATATTTTAGCATTTTCTATTTAATAATTGGATATGTAATTTCCTAAACAAAATTTTTCATGTGTATTACACATGCATCTATATCTCCTGATACTCATCCATCTTTGTTTTAAGGTTTTCTTGTAACTGTTTAAATTATCTTGTTGCTACTGCTTATGGAATCAATTTCAGCAGAAGGCAAATAATCTAGAAAATTCAGTGATAAACAGTGACTGACAGGGAAGCAGAAAATAGAAAAATTCATGAGATACCTGGGGTTTGCTGGGCCATAAAATATTCCAAAAAGAAGGCAGGTCTCACCCACTTAAGTATAAAACATGAGTTTTGGTAAGCTGTGGCACAATTCAAAGTTAGCTTATGATATGAAGGGAAATTTCAGTCACAATATTCCTTTTTTTTTTATCATGTTAGCTCATTCACAACTCTAGCCATTAAAAAGAAAATCATGTATCCTCCACATTTCCACCCTATAATGTCTTTTGATACATTGTATGTATCATGGCATATACATGACATGACAGTTCTTAGGTTCTAGAACTTTTCATGGCAAAGAAAATGTGGGATGGGAGAGGTATAGTGGTGTTTTTGATAAAAAAAAAAAAAAACCCAGAGATCATTTTTTGTAGTATTTCATTTGTCTAACCAGCATATCACATGAATAAACTACACAATGTAAAACCATTTTCCTGCAGTCTCACTTTTGTAATTATTGAAATTTTTGGAAATATTTGCCGTTTAGTTTGACATCTTCTTACAATGTGTTTAGTTAATCATCCTAATCAGAATGTTCAGAGCATAATTTAACATTTCTTTCACAACTCAGAGCCTTCCTCTGACTATCAATTAGGATAGTGTGGTAAGAAAGGGATGCCTTATAGGACTATTAAGAGGTAGAGGCCTCCTGGCATTGTTTTAAATGGTGGCTGATATCTGTGTAATTAGTTATTCTGCTGCATCTGACTTTACTACCTTACTGCTCTCTCCTTGGCAAATTTCTGTTAACAGATCCTACTCATTATTTTCACATTTATCTGACCAATTGTCTTCTATAGCCCAAGGGAATAAAATTGGAAAAACAAAATAAAAGATGGAATCATCATGATTAAGTAAAAATTTTATCTTAAATATCATATGAAGAACAAAGCATCACATCAATGTGATAAATGTATGTTCTTGTGTTTTTCAGCCTTACTAGAACTTCAGAAATTATACACTGATGTTTCCAGAGTTTAATTTTCAAATATTGTGGCACTAATGGATATTTGTTTCTGCATATATCTTTGCTTTCTATCTGAAATTTATAGTTAATAGTCCACTCATACCCACAAAACAACTATCATATATACACACACATACACATATATATGTATATTTTGCAAGACACTTTTTACAATAATTAAAATTGCTGGATTATATTTATGTTAATGTTATACCATGATGATATATTTCCTTGAGCTTCAACAAAATGAAGCATATGTGTTGAGTACAAAGAACCCAAAGGAGTACCTTTCCTAGCAACAATAAGCATGAACAAATAGCTACTTTTTAATATTTTTCTTTCAAAATTTCTTAAGATGAATTAGTAAGGATATTAACTATAATTACTTTTCATATGTAATATATGCTCAAAATGACTCCCTAGTAGCAAAGACTTACTACCCCCAAATCAGTGCCAGTGTCAGCCTAGTTCAAATAGAATGCAATAAATTCATTGTTGCACACTGTGATTTGGGAAAATAAACAAACCAGTTGGTCTTTCAGGAATAAGAGTTAGTAACAAAAAATATTCCAAGAGTTTCCTTCAATTTTGGAAATAAACAGACTTACTTTGCCTAAAATCTGCTGAATTCATGACTCTAACATAACAGAACTTAAAATTTATACTTTTCAGTCAACTCTAGCAATTTTGTTGCTACTATCTTTCCTCCAAGCATAATAATTTATCTACCCTACAACAAACTAAGTAAATATCACCAAAGAAATGTTATTTTGAAGTTTTGGTTTTGGACAAAGATGGATTCATTTATATATTAGAACTATGAGAAATATTTGTAGAATGTTATGCAGAAAATGTGAATTTTCCACAATAGTTAGATAGATGCAAATTATTTTGTTTATTTACAGTGCATCAATATGTAACATTTTTATCCTGCTCTTATTTGCTATGAAACTAGTAAATATTTCATACTGCACATGGGTTGTGATGGTCAATTTTAGATGTCAACATTTTTTGGGGGGAAGGGGGCTGGACTAGGGATTGAACCTAGAGCTTCACATGTGCTAGGCAAGCCTCTGCCATGGAGCTACATCTTCAGCCCTTTTTATTTTATTTTGAGGCAGGGTCTCCCTAATTCACAGGCTAATCTCTAACTTGCCATCCTCCTGCCTCAAACTCAACTCCAAGTAGCTGAGATTACATTTGTGCACATCAGGTTTATGTGTCAACATGACAAAAATATAGCCCCCAGTTATTTAATCAAACATTAATGTAGGTGCTACTATTGAGATGTCTTGCCATCATCAATAATGTCTATTATCAGTTGACTCCAAACCCTTAATGATCTTTGTAGGCCTAATCCAAGAGAGTGAAAGGCCATAAGAGTGGAACTCAATCCTTAGTGGGAAGAAATTCTGCCTATGGAGTGAAACTTCAGCCTGTGTCTGAGAATTTCCAGTCTGCCATTTCTTATAGTTGGCTATGAGAATTTCCAACTTACCTAGCCAGTCCTTGTAATTGCTTAAGCAATACTTTGCAAAAAATCACAAACACACACACACATGCAAACACACGTAGTATAAATGTGATTCATAATTTCAGCACTCAGTTTTGTTTATATTTTGCAAGTTTCAATATAAAAAAAATTAGGCACACCTGACTGCATTTCTGAATGCCTTCTTAAAGGTGACTACCCAACCCTTGCCATCTTCTGTCTTAGCATCTCTCTACCTGCAACTAATTCCCACAATCACATTTTTTTTCCTTACTTGGTGAGTATAATAATCACCAACAATCACATTTTTCTTCCTTTTTTGGTGAGTATAATAATCTTACATTGCATTTTATATGCTAAAAACAAATATTTACTCTCAAACTTTTGTTCATTACATATTTAAACATTATTTTTATTGTTCAAATAATTATTTCTCTAACTCTGAAAGTCATTTGGGTAACTACAGTTTGCATGGAACATAAACAACCTTAAATTATAATGTTTGTGAAACCCTTTGTTATATATAGGCCTTTAAGTAAAACAAAGGCAAGTACAAAATAGTAACCCTTTTTGTTAGTCGATATCTCTGTCATACTCTCTACTTTAAATGTCTTTTTCTGGAAACATTTTATTTTCATGTTCCTAGTTTAGCCCCATAATATGCTCTTCATAGTTTTAAGGTTTCCACCTAATCTTCAGTGTTTTCTTGAACCAGCAAGTCCTTTAAGATAACAGAAATTGGGCTGGGGTTATGGCGCAGTGGTAGCGTGCTCGCCTAGCACACATGAGGCACTGGGTTCAATCCTTAGCACCACATAAAAATAAACTATTCTGTCCACCTACAACTAAAAAATAAATATAAAAAAAGATAACAGAATTACCTCCTTACATATTGTGTTAGTCAGCTTTTTATTACAGTGACAAATATCTAAAGGGGGGAAGAACTTAGAGGAGGACAGATTTATTTTGGCTTATAGTTTGAAAGGTTTCAGTCCATGGATCCATTGATTTGGGTCTGAGGTGAAGGAGCATGTGATGGCAGAAGGGCATTGCAGAGGAAAACACAGCTCATGGCAGCCAAGAAGCAGAGAAAGAGAAAGGAAAGAGCTGGAGACAAGATATATACCCAAGAGCATGCCCCTAACACCCACTCCCTTCTACTAGATCCTACCTCCTATACTTTCTACCACCTTCCAATAATCCATTCAATTGATAATACAGCAAATGGGTTAATTCACTGATGAGCTTAGGGCACTCATGATTCAATCATTTCCTAAAAGCCTCTCCTCTGAACACTGCTGCATTGGGGACAAGCCTTTAAGTAAATGAAAATTAGGGGGACTTTCCTGGTCCAAACCATAACACATACTAAATATTAAACATTCATTGAAATATTTCATAACTGCATAATGAAAAAAGTAGCAACTATGCACACATACACACATAAACATGTCTATCTATTTCAATTATATTGGATATTAAATTCATAATTTTGTATTCTAATTTTCTTAATTATGTTATAAACTATGTCACTATAATTTATTTGTATAATTTTTAGTGGTTGATTATATTACACATTGACATATTACATTTAACCCAATTCTATTATTGTCAAATCAATGCTTGCTCATATATCTTTCCATACCTAATTCCTACATGAAATTGTTACTCAACTAGAATAAGTACTTTTAAGGTTCAAAATAATTCTTCTAATGTTTCCAAATGGCTCTGTTTTTATATTTTCACCAAAATTTGTTATTTTACTTGTCTAATTTTTATAGGAATGGTATATGAGCAGCTTTTTCATTAAATTTATAAGATAGTATAATTATTTAATTTAACTATTAATAATACTGATAATTCTTCATAGTCATTAGTATTTGCATTTCTTCTGTTATCCTTTCTACCTCTTCTTGGGTATTTTAACTTATTTTTCCCCTAAAATGGTGAATAAACTTTTTTAATATTAAGAATATTTATTTTATCAATTGTTATAAGTACCCTATTATAACTCTGTGTAATACTTCCATTCCCCATTAATATGTTACACCATCAATATTAGATACTAAAGTATTATTTGGTTGTTCTGTTCTATTTATAAATTCTTTCATCAATAGCATTAATAATAAAAATGATTATAGATATAATTGCGATATCTTATAGTCCAAATTATTATTCTTTTCCCAATAATAGTGCTGCTAAGTTTTGGGCTGAATTCTAATATCACTTTATTAACATAATCTTATTGGTGCCTTATATTATTTTATTAATTTTGAGGGGGTACCAGGGATTGAACTCAGGGGTATTCAACCACTAAGCCACATTCTCAGCTTTATTTTGTATTTTATTTAGAGACAGGGTCTCACTGAGTTGCTTAGCACTTCACTTTTACTGAGGCTGGCTTTGAACTCACAATCCTCCTGCCTCGACCTCCTGAGCCTCTGGGATAATAGGCATGCATTGTCATGCCCGCTAGGTGCCTTATTTTAATATCACTTGCATCATTTTTAAATGTGGTCCACACATCACTAGTTTTTATTCCACTATGGAAAGTGGACTGATAGGATCTAGGAATTTTCAGCAAAATAAGAAAATTAAATATATTTTTACATAAATTTTGAATATTAAAAAAGTATTAATTAGGATTTTCAGAGCTATTACTTTAAACAATGAGTGCCAAAGTTTTAAAGTTTGCACACACATATGAGGACTTTGTTTTTCATTTCACTAAGAGGTTCACAGAAACACTATGCATCCCTCATTTACAAAAGATTTACTAGAGATTGAGGTAGGATAGCAGAAATTTTTAAAGAGTTAGGTAAAAAGGCAAGAAAAGGAAAAAGAAAGTAGGCTATAGGCTTAATCTATTAGCTTTCTGCACACTCTTCTTCCCAGGCCTTTCACTCCTCAAGTCAGTTCTCCCTCCATGGCCTGTCACTCCCAAATTTCTGAGAAATCTACAAATTTTATAGTTACTATAAATTTACTCACTTATGAAATTAACCTGTGCACTGTTATTTAGCCCCTGAACTTAATAGATACATTAAGTAAAGAAAATACATTTTAAAAAATGTATAATCTAGGCTACTTTGCAATGTCATCTATCGATCAGATAAAGGAGACCACATTGGTCTAAGGAGCCTGAGAATGACCAGACCACCATAAACTCTTTTGATCACCAGACTGATGTCATCCTCACATACCTTCCCATGCCCACCCCTCAACCAGTCTTCTTTAAAGGACAGTCCTGAGAAGCTCAAAAGTACCTCTCACTCTGAAGATGGTCCACATTCACCCTTGAATATGTCTTTGCTTTACATTCATCCTTGCTTTTCTAATAAATCTCTGTGCATCTAACTGATAACTCCTTAAATTAATTTCTGTGATGTTTTTCAGACACCTGACTTGTCCTGAATAGAAGTCTGCTTCTCTGGGAGCTCCTCTAACCTCTTCAGGTGATAAGATGAAATGGAATTTTCCGTAACAAAATCCAATATCACTTTATTCAGACAGAATGGAAGGTAACCACTCTGAAGGGTCTATTGAAAATTGTGAATATGATCAAAGCCTAGAGAGCAAGGGAAATGCATTTGGTTTAAGAGAAAATTTTATAATATTACTCTGCAAAGAGTTCAAGGCTCTGCTCTATGGATATATCTAGTTTCTCTTCTGTTCAGTGGAAATGTACTCACACCAATTTTTGAAAAGAGATGAGAATTTTGAAAAGCAAATTTCTTTGTGACAGAAGAGTCAAGACAATTTCTATAATTTATAGTGCCCTGCTTAAGTAGTGCATTTTCGAAAAAAAATTTAGAATATTAAATATTTTTAACATTTCACTTCATGGTTGAAAGGTTATTCCATTTTAAGTATTAAATAAGAATATATTATGAAATAGCTCAAGAGGCTGAAAAATTTCCCATTTTTTATAATAAGGCCACTCCTTTGGAGTTGTCCTTGGCAGACTTACTTCTTCACCCTTCTGCAAGGTTGTTACCTCTCTTGAATTCTTTACCTCCCCTCCATTTTACGTAGCGTTCAAAATTCTAAAGAGAAACCCTGCCCAGTGGTGAAGATCCTAACTGCTAAATCTTATTTCAGATTTATATAACCCAGAACATTTGATGACCTTTGTAACTTCCCTCCTCATCCCTTAGTTCTATGAATAGGTCTGTCTTAAAAGAACTACAGGAGCCAGCCCCAACAGGGGGTCCTGGTCCACTGCAATATTCTGGAGAAACAGAAAAAGGAGACATATACCCTGGATGACAATGAATATCCCACTGAGCAGGTAACCTTCCTTCCTGGTACTTCTTTTCTTCACTATAAAAGATCTTTGGGCCCCTGTGACCCCTCGAGATGGAACTTTGAGGTTGTGTTCCTTCATATTCCAAGATGCTGGCCCTTGAAAAACCTAATTCTTTCCTATCAACTCTCATCTCCTGGAACAGCAGGTAACCTGGACTTATTCTGGTAATAATTGGAGGATTCTCTTTATTCACTGCAGAGAGAAATTGATGACATGTCATTAGACATATTTAAAATAGAAAAATGTTAATGAAACCAAACTTTAAATTGGTGAAATTTTCCATTAAATTGAAGCACATACTCTTCCAGGTTTGTTCTTTTTCCTTTTAAATAGATAAATGTTTATCTTTATTTTACCTGAATATTAATATCCATATATAGTTGCTTGCTACCATTCATAGTGTTAACCACTTAGTGACTAATTTATGTTTAGAGGTTAATTCTTACATTAATACACCTTCAATATCTTTTGTTTCAGTTAAAACTTTTTGGAGAAACTTATGCAGAACCAATCATGATCTCTAAGATCACAGGAGTCCTTCTTTAAGTTTCTAGAAATATTGGTTCTTTATAATACTGAAATGAGCATGCCCATAAGGGTTCATGTCTGCTATCTTTGTGATCCTGAACTGGGTGTATACCGATTTGTGTCTGCTCTCTTCAAATGATTGTGACCATGATTTTAATCTTTCACCACGTGCTCTCTGACCTTCAGTTGAAAATCCCTAGGAATGTATCCACCATCATTTCTTCTTAAACTGTGATACTAAACTAAGCATGCTCAGAAATGTACAACCTAAAATGATCAAGCTTAGGACTGATCTTTGTGGATAACTCCAGGGCTATCCTTACTCACTATGGGTAATACACTTTCCTTCATTATTCTTTGCTTGTGGTCATGGTCACCGAGCAGTGAAAGCTTTGCATTCAGTTACAATAATAACCCATAAATGTGAGTGAGACTTTTCTAATTTAGTGAGATGGAGAATAAGACAAAGTATATATGTGTAACATTTTTTCTTTTTATTTATTTTTTTTTGAAAAATTTTAGTACTGAGAACTGAACCCATGGGTATTTTACCACTGAGCTATATACTCAACTCAGACCCCCTCCCACCATTTTCTTTTTTTTTTTTTTTTAATTTTGAGACAGGGTCTTGCTGAGTTGCTGAGGGGTCTCACTCAATTGGCGAGGCTGGCCTTAAACTTGCAATCCTTGCTATATACATATAGCTATATTTATAATATCTTTTATATATAAAAAATCTTTTAAAAAGAATAATTTTGTATTGAAACACTTCTCTAAAGTCATTGGAACTAAATGTAAATTTTTAATGAAACTACATGATTTAATTTTTAATAAGTATTTTGCATAAAGAATTTTGATCTTATATTTTTAGTAGACTTATTTGTGTCTAAAGTTATACAACCTAGCAGAGACTCTGAGATAGATCATGTGCATAAGTTTTGTTGAGGAAACACTTAATAACAAAACAGATAAAAGAGTATATGATACAGGATAGAACAGAGAAATTGAACAGTGATGCAATGTCCAAAAGGAATGAGCAAACCCATAGAAAGTTCTATGGTAGGTGGTCTATCAACAGTTGTCTCAAGGGGCAGGCTGCCTTATTCCATTGTCATCTGTCCTAGCTCTTCTCATTAGTTAGGTGTGAACTGTCACTGATGGCCAAATTCTTCTGATTATTCTATTCAAATAAAACTGAGTTAATAACAAACAAAACCAAACCCTGCATATACAAACCTTTTGTATTTTCTATCATCCAAAATAATGAAATAAAATGTACCACTAATAAAATTTCAAACTATAATTTTGACAGCAGCAATGTGTTTAAATTTGAAATGATTCTGGATTTTTATTTACTTATCCTATATTGTCTGAGCATCTATCTATATAAGATTTTATAAAGCATAGAAAAGTCATAAAGTATAAATGAGTGCAAAGCAATGCTGTGTTGTCCTATTAATAGTTTGTGTTGTTATAAACCAAAGTGTTTGGCTGGGATCAGTGGCACATGACTATAATCCTAGTGATGAAGTAGGCTGAGGCAGGAAGATCTCAAGTTCAGGTCTGGCCTCAGCAATTTAGGGAGGCATTTTACAAAAACTCTGTCTCTAAATTAAAGATAAAAAGGGCTGGAGATGTGGCTTGGTGGTTAAAAGCCCCTAGGTCCAATTCCTGGCACCAAAATAAGAAAAATAAATAAATAAAAATTTTAAAAAATCAAAGTGTTTGGGTATTCTAAAGAGAAAGGTGTCTTATCTGTATTAGTAGGATTCAGAAAAGTTTAACTAAGAGAATTCGCGTTAATTCTTGAAGACTGATTTTGTGAGGCAGAGATGAACATTAACAACATTTCAGGCAGAGTGAAACACATTAGAGGAGCAATATAACGGCCAAAGTGCAGAGGTTTTAGGAGCAAAACAATTGTCCAAATTTGATGAAAAATCGAGACTGTGAACAGACACCATGTTAAACTTTTAGAAAATTATGTTTTTCCATCCCTCAGATGTCAGGCTGACTCTGCCACTCTCACTGGGAGCATAAAGCATGGGCATACTGTAAGGACACCACTGACTCGTCAGTCCTGTTGCCTCCTGCTCTCAGCCTCCACGGCAATTCCCCTGCGCTCCTATTTGAACTCCAAACTACCTTTTAAATAGGACCAAGTCTTACCACTCCTACTATTCCTGCAATTCTAGGACTCATCTTCTGTCACCTGCACAGTGGCAGTCACTCCAAACAAGACTCATTAGTCTAGATCATGTCTCCACACACAATTCACTCTCCAAACAGCAGGAAAAGCCAGCCTTTAGAAATACAAATCAGGCGATTTCACTATTCTATACTGAAGGCTTCCAATGATTTTCCATGGCATAATGACTAAAAACCCAAATCCTGAGGATGATCTACAAGGTCTAAAGCATTTGTTCACTGCCTACCTAAGGGGAGATGGCCAGCGTCTCCTTTGGGGGATTCTTCTTCCTGCCAAGGAAAATGTAAGCCACCTGAGAAATTAAAATCTAGAATAATTAGTAAAGAACAAAAGACAAAGTCGGAAAAGATGGTTTCAAAAGTTGGAGCCCCTGATAGGTCCAATCCACATGGAAGCTGGAATTAAACAAAAGAAAATGGCTCCCGTGGTTTATTTAATGGTATACATCAAGGGCAGGGGTAAGATTTCAAGGGTGAAATCTTGTTTGTGATATCTTGCAGTCAGCAGGTTGACTGGTATCTTGGCAGGTCACACCCATCTCAGAGGGCCTGTGTGGCTGCAGCAGGTCACCCCATCTCTGGTGCTATGTGGGATCTTTGGAAGGGCTGAAGGGAAAGTTCACTGGCATCAGGCAGTTTAACCCGGTGGGGGTGCCACTGGAGTTCCCTATGCCAGACCTATCCCTCACTGGCTGCAATGCTGATAGGCCACATACAGCCCACGAATGGCTCTCTATACCTGCCTTTCAGGTCTCTTGTTTCTCTTGCTCACTAATTTTGTTGATGTCTTTCAAATCCTAGATCTGGTACATTTAGGGCTTGTGTTGTTCTCTTCTCTGAGCCTTAATAGCACATAGCTGCTACTGTTGCATTATTGTAATATGGTCCAAAGTATCATTTCTTCAGAGAAAACTTTGCTAAGTGAACATTTCTTAAGATGGCTCTCAATTAATTTTCATGTTCCTGGCATTTTTACCCTGTATATTTGTTTATGTGTTTATTTGCTGCCTTCTTCCAAAATTATACTATTTTCTGCAGTCTGAAACTCGTTAAGAGCAGGAGATACATTTTTATGTGAAGGCCACAGACTATTAGTGACTGATAGTAATATTCAGTACAAACTACATGTCAAATTAGAATATTTTGTGTAGTTTAAGAAAATGGAAAAAATTTTGATGATTCTCTTGATATATGATGCTCTCAGAATAAAAATACCCACAGTAAGACCACAGACCCTGTGCCTACTAGAAGAAAAAGTAGGCCCAAATCTCCATAATGGCTTAGGAATCAAATTTATGAACAGGAATCATAAAGGGCAACAAGTAAAATCAAGAATCAATAAATGGGATGGTACCACACTAAAACACTTCTTCACATTAAAGGAGACAATCAAGAACATGAACAGTGAGCCTACAGAATGTGAGAAAATCTTTGCTACCTGCACCTCAGATAGAGCATTAATCTCCAGGATATATAAATAACTTAAAAAACAATATAAAAAAAACTCCACAAATAATCAATGGGAAAAGAACTGAACAGACACTTCACAGAAGAAAAAATACTATTGGTCAACAAATACGTGAAAAAACATTCACCATCTCTAGCAATTAGAGAAATGCAAAGCAAAAGTACACTGAGGGGCTGGGGTTGTGGCTCAGTGGTAGAGTGCTTACCTAGCATGTGTGAGGCACTGGGTTTGATCCTCAGCACCACATAAAAAATAAAATAAAATAAAGATATTAGAAAAAAAAAACTACACTGAGATTTCATCTCACTCCAGTCAGAATGGCAATTATCATGAATACAAGTAACAATAAGTGTTAGCAAGGATGTAGGGAAAAAGGTACACTTGTAAATTGTTGCTGGGACTATAAATTTATACAACCACTCTGGAAAGCAGTATGGAGATTCCTCAGAAAACTTGGAGTGGAAACATCATTTGACACAGATATCTGACTCATCAGTTATATATACAAAGGACTTAAAGTCAACATATTATAGTGACATGCCCATATCAACGTTCTAGGAGCTCAATTCACAATGGCTAAGCTATGGAGCCAACCTAGCTTCAAAAGATGAATGGATAAAGAAAATGTAGTATGTATACAGAATGGAATATTACTCAGCCATAATGAAGAATGAAATTATGGCATTTGCCTGTAAATGGAAGTAATTAGAGATTATCATGCTAAGTGAAATAAGGCAATCCCCCAAAACCTAAGGCTGAATGTTCTCTCAGATATGTGGATGCTAACACACCATAAGGGGAGCGTGCAGAATATAAGTCCTTTGGATTAGACAAAGGGGAATGAAGGGAAGAAGTGGGAATAAGAAAGACAGCAAAATTGGACATTATATTCCTATGTTTGTATAGGAATACATGACCAGTGTAAATCCACATCATGCATAACCACAAAAATAGGAAGTTATATTCCATTTATGTATAATATATCTAAATACATTCTGTTGTCATGTATAACTAGAAAAAATAAAAATTATAAAAGAATACTTACAGAGGTCAATAAATTATTTTTAATACATTCACAAAAACTTAGTAATCATGAAGATGGTATTAAAATTAAACTTTTCAATGAAGGTGTGCAGTTTTCAAAGTGTTCCTGGAAGAATTGAGATATGCTATACATAAAATAAAATTTAATCAAGAAAAATCAAACAACAGTAACAAAAGATAAACTTATTAATTAAAACAAATTCTGCAAATCATTTTAGAGGGACAAAATGCTCAGTAAGCCTAGAAGTATTTAAGTATTAGTGAATAATATGTTAACTTTTATAAGAATGATCAAAACAGAAATATTGTTCAGTTAAATAAGCCCAAGAAAGGCAAGTCACAGAACAAATATTAGCCATGTGCATCGGAGCTCCCACAAAATATATCCTGATCCAAAAGATCTGTAATCAGGTGGAGTCTAAAATCTCTGTAATGAATCTTTGAAATGATTTATGTATATAATTTTCTCTCAAAATTCCTTAAATATTAACCTTTTTCATTTCAAATCTGCACTAAGCAAAATTTGGATTATCTCCCTTCATACTACACTAAGAGGGAACGGATGTGCTGCTTATGTAGACTTCAAAATTCCAGCAGCTGTGGCCCTTCTATATCTCATTGTTAATTAGTAAATTAGCATCTAGCCTGTACACTTATTTAATGAAAATTAAGAGATGAATTTACTTTCTTGTTCTGACAAAATCAGAAGGCAAGATTTGGGACTGTGGCAAATCGACTAAGATAATGAGAGACAACATCTGAGTCTTTTCAGAGACAGGGTGAAATCCTCCAACTTGGAGATAAACAGAACACAACTCTTGCTGAGGGTACCATAGCATTTTCTTAGATTCTATAGTGTCTTCACTGTTAAAATAAAATTGGCACTCAGTTTTTATAGTAGAAAAAGGAATGCATTTTATATAGGCTCCTAAAATTTGAGAGATTCTTGTAATTCTCATAGTTTATAATACAAAGTGAGAAATACATTAATTCGCTGAAAAATTATGGTTTTATTTACTCTCTAATACAGTACCTGAACCCTGCACTCAGAGTTTAGGCTTCAGTTGTACCAATGGATGTTACACTAATTACACAAATATATTTTAATGAAAGTTTTGATATGTGTTATACAAAAGAAGTACCAGAGAGGTTAAAATTATTTTGGGTTCAGGAATGGAAATTTTAAAAGCTTAGAGATAAGAGTGAGCATGGTTGTATTTGAAGAATTAAAAAAAAATAGGAAAAGAAAAAAATATGGCCAAGGTACAGAAAGCCAGGAGAATATATTTATTGTGGCTTTTCTGCATAAAGAACTGAGATATTGTAAACTGAAAAATTTAGGAACATGTTACACCATAGAGTTCAATTGCATTGAATTTTCTCATTTTCCTAATGTATATAACATGGAAAATTATGGTAAACAAAATAATGGGTCTCAAACATGTACTTGTCCAAAGCTCCAGAATCTGTGAATAGTTTATCCCAGATAATAAAAGGGGTTTTGTACATGAGATAAAGCACTTGAGATGGGGACATTATTCTGAGTTATCAGAAGAACTCAATGTTCATACAAGTCCTTGCAAGAAGAAGCAAAAGAACAAAGGTTAGAGAGAGATGAAATGGAAAAAAATAAGCAAAGGTTGGAATAATGCCCTTTGAAAATGGAAAGACAGGCCAAGAGCCAAGGAATGCAAACATCTTCTAGAAATTTGTGTAGGCAAAGAAACACATTTCCTAAGAGTTTCCATAAGGAACAAACCCTGCAGAAACTGTGATGATTGATTTGTTTTGTCCTACTTCTAGAATACCAATGTAATAAATTTGCATTACCTTAAATCACTATATTAGTGATAATTTATTACAGTGATAATAGAAAACTCATATAAATGTCATGTGGTTTGCTATATGGTCTGTATTTTTAGAGCTGGAGTGATTGGTATCATTTGTGTAGTTAACCCAAACAAGAATGCTAGTTCTCTGGGGGATGGAACCATGTTTCTGCATTTCCTAGTTCCGAGCTACATACACAATATGTCATACAATTCATTTGCTTTTCTATGTAATATGACAAATTGAAAACTTTTAAAACTTAAAGTGCATTCAAGCCAGAGATCTGCCACAGAACCAATTATTAATTTTCTGACTTTCATCAGTTATATAGCTTTTGTCTACAAAACTTTGCTCTAGGACCCCAATGTAGGGAGAGCTTTCTTTCTTTTAGGGTGATTGATAGAGGGAAATATCTTTTAAGGAAATTTTCCACAGTTATCAAGGCATCCACAGTTTGTGCCCAGGAGTACTATATTCTGAATCTGACCAAATTTATTTGACTTAGGTTCATTTTTTTCAGCATATATTCCTCATTTGTTTTTATTTCTTACATGAAATAACTTTGTGTTCTGTCTTATGTCCTAACTTTATTTTCCATCTGTTTATTTATTTTTTTAATTTTTTTTAGTTGTAGATGGACACAATGTCTTTATTTTATTGCTTTGTATGTGGTGCTGAGGATCGAACCCAGGGCCTCACGCATGCGAGGCAAGCGCTCTACCACTGAGCTACAATCCCAGCCCTCCATCTGTTTATTTTTTTAAATAATAAATTTTGTCTTGGGTTTCAAAGGAAGGTTAAATAATATAGTAGTGTATATAAAACACACTGATCAGATACCTGACACATAGATGTTGTTTAATAATCACTGCTGTCTTTCCATTGTTCTCTTTTCTTATTCTATCAATTTTCTTAAATTGTATGACCTGTTCAACAGGGGGTTATCCACACAAGTCCATATAGCCAGTTGAACCTGAGATTGCTTTAGTACCAGAAAATAGAAAAAGTCAGAAGGAAATTTCAATGAATGCCAGTATTTTCAATATTCAATCATCTTACAGAAATAAGAGTTTGGAGGGTATATTTTGATGTCCTTCTAGGTTTCACACTGTGGATAGGCTGACAATTCCTCTAGAGCCATTAATACCATCTTTTCCCACATCACAGTAGGGCTGTCTGTGCGCTGCAATATCTTGAGACAGAAACTTTAAGTGTTAGCATCATCTCCTGTTTCTCTGGTAAATATCTAAAGGGAACCAATTTTTAAAATGATGGGAAATCTACCAGATTAGTGTGCCTGACACAACTTGGTGCCAAATAAATATTATATGATTCATAAAGAGCTGAATATATACAGTAGAGTGAATTTGTAACACTCATCCATGTCAATGTTTTCTACTTGGCATCACTTATGTGAAAGTTCAGCAAACTAAAGCAGAATCTTTTTTTAACCGTTGCCCTACGTGTGTGTGTGTGTGTGTGTGTATGTGTGTGTGGGTAATTGCCATTTGATTTAACTCAGATTAAAATGAATTAGAGTCTCAATTCATTTTCCAAATCTATTTGAAATCCAAAGGGTCTTTGGAAGTGCTGTATCCCAACAATAATGAGAGTTCCTTAGACTCAAGAGAGAAAGAGAATTGCAACAAGAGTTGGCATTTCCTCTAAGATAAACATGACAGATAAATGGACGATAAGCAATTCTAACCTGAATCTCACTGTAGATAGATTCAGACCATGGTTACTGAAATTCTCTCTAGGACATCTCGCTGCTGCTATAGAGAAAAACAGTGCACATTGGGGACTTCTGGAGCCATGCCATTTACACTCAGTGAAATGCTTGGGTTTTAGTCATTTTCATAATGACTGTATATATTAAATAACATTGCACTCTTTTAATGCAAACTACCTCTCTAAGACAACTGTAATTATAAATAGTTTATGACAAATACAAATTTTATTTTTTGGAAACCGTTGGATTTTCCTTGCCACAAAATCTCCATACAAAAATTGCTGATTTAAAGGCAATAAAATTATAATTTTAAAGCAACTGGCACATGTTTTAGGTTTCATTGTTACCTAATCTTTATTTATGTCTTTGCAAGTGGCAGCCATCAAGGGGTAGAACTGTACCATGCAGATATGACTGCAACTATAATGCAACCCAGCATTGTAGGTTTTAATGGGTAATAAACTTGATTTATTAAACAAACTCTACTAATGTTACACTAGGGATAGAATTATTATGGAACCCTTTACATTGTAAGAATTTATAATTATCATTTATTCTGATGAATAGAGCTACATCTTTATAAAATAGTCACTGCACTCTGACATGCTGGGCTGTGTAAAACTGATAATGGATTGAAAATTAAGACTGTCAGCAGTATGTTTTCCAAAATGGCATACAAGCCATTGGAATCCAAACAGTAATAAAGCAATCCTTTTTATTTTCCTCAGAAGGAAGTTGCTATTTAAATCTCTAGAAAATATTCCTAAAACTAGTATAAACTATTAAAAGCATAGGTTTTTTAAACTTGAGGTTTATAGCAAGTACTTAAAATTAAGCACCTAGAGAGTAATACTACCACTCAATATTTTTAATGCAGAAGAGAATAAGGATGTACTCTTAACATGTAAAACCAAAGTATTTCATTTATAACTGATCCTGTTCTTTTCTAATGAAGAAATTAAATGAAGCAGATTATGGAACTAATATGTACATGATTGTAATTATTATGGTCTAAATGCATATACATATATGCATACTTAAAAGCTTTCTTTTCCCACAAAGTTATTGGGAAAACACAATAAAGAAATTATTAACAATACATCAGCATATTTTTACCTTGAGTTATACTCATCTCATTTAATTTTAGACTTAGAACATTACTAAAGAAAAACAAAGTCACTTTGAAACACAGGAAATATTTCCTCACATATACTAGCCACTGGATTGGGTCTGTGGCTGAGGTCTATCTGAACAAATTTACCTCTCATTCTGCTAGCTATATTGATTATTTCAGAGGTGGTTAAGTTATTCAAAACTGGCCAGTGAGAATCTTTTTCTAGTTATTTAGGCTAGTGTTACCAGGAGAATGGCTCTCCTCCCAATGCTATAATAGATGAAAATTTCATTTAAAATTCTCTATTCTTCCCACAGCATGTTTATTCATCACTTCTTAAAGTTGGGTAAGCCAGTTCCGATCTTAGTTCTCAGATATCTTTTATAGTCCTCTTTGTTCTTGTAAGCTTATTCAATCTGCATTTTTAAAAAATCCCTTAGTTGGCAAACAGGTGTCAGGAGGAGAATGAGAGACATGCCATATAGAAGCACTAAGCCGAGCCCTCCTTGATCACCAAAAGTTATTGCATCCTAGAGCAGAATCACACCAACTGAAAAACAGATTTATAAAAATAAATATGATTGGTTAGTAATTGCTATGATTTGATGTTTTCCCTGAAGAATTCAGATTTTGAAAACTTAATCTTCAAAGTCATATGCTAATGGCATTTGGGGGTGGGGTTGGGAGAGGTGATTGGGTCATGAGGATTCTCCCTTCATGAATGTTTTTACTCATTCCTGGATTAATGGACTAATGAGTTATCAAGGGAGTGACTTTGTTATACAAGTAAGCTCTCTCTAGCACACTTGCAACCCTCTCACCCTTGGGATTCTGCAGAATCTCTGCCATCAATCACGTCCTTACCAGATGTGATCTCTGGCATTAGACGTCTCAACCTCCATAACCATGAACTGAATAGTATTTCATTCTTTATTAATCACCTAGACTTAGATATTCTTTTATAGCCACAGGGAACAGAAAAAGATAGTAATTTACTAAAAATAGCTGACAGTGGCAAAGATGAATTTGCTAATGGTGGAAGTGAAACAATAATGGAACCATGTGTGTTGGCAGCCAAAGAAGGTTGTATCATCTAGTGCTGTCATAGACACGCTGGTGTAAGTACACTCTGTGATGTGTACCCATGATGATCACTTAAAGAAATATGACACATTTCTTAGAATGTATCCTATTGTCAAGCAATGTAGAACTACGTGTGTGTGTGTGTCTGTGTGTGTTTGTATGTCTAGAATTCAGGTCTTCTAGGAAATATAAATTATTTTAATAGTAGGCATGTAGTTGGTATTGTTAAGATCATAAATAAGTCTATGTGACATTACTAAGGGATTGGTTGCAAAATGAAGAGTAGGAAGAATACCAAAGTCTCTAAGAGTTCTGAGACAGGGAATAAAAGCCCAAAATGATCAAAGGAAAAACCAATGTTGTACATAGAAAATCATGAGCATTGATTTTCTAGAGACCAAATAAAGAAACTATATTAAGCAGAAGAATGAATCAGCTATTTAAAGATGGTCTGTGGAGCAAGTAGGATGAGAATTGGAAAATGACATTAGACTTAACAACCTGAAGAACTTCATGGGCTTTATTTACTAGAATTGGGAAGGAAGAACACATTTCAAACAATGCATCTAACAATTTTTCTAATATTAATTATTCAGTGTCACCAAAATATATAAATGGTAGGTGAATAAATTGATTATTATTAAAACTTGTTTTGAGTAACTATGATCAGTTTAATTAATATTTATTTCAAATGTCTATTTTGACCCTATATTTTCAAAATTTACCTACACATACACACACACACACACACACACACGCATCCAATTGGTTACTTTACTGGCAACAAAAATAAAAATTTTATTCTTAATATCATTTAGCAATGGTAGCAAAACTATCTTCATAAATTATTATAGATGTGATTTCCTATTATTTCTCATCCCCTTTAATTTTGAGAACTACAATATTCATTATATATCCTAAATCACTTTGGTAACAGTATAACGAGCATATCACTGGATTTAAGTGGATTTTTTTTGAATCTTAATTCATTTTTATCTAACATTCATTAAATTAATTTTGTATTGTAATAGTTAAAAACAGAGTATGTAGTAAAATTACCTCACTTTGAAATTTTGCTCTCCTTCTCAAGATTGTACCCCTTAAAGTTCAGAAACATAAAGACAATAAAATCACACCTTGTTTAATCACTGTATAATTGAGTTAATCCATCTTAAGAAATTTGCATAGTTTGTGACCTACTTCAGTCAAAATTTATCTATAAAGACTTTTATTAATTTTATCATTATGTGCAAGAAGCTATGCTAACAATTAGAGATACAATGATATGAAATATGGCCTGTCTTATCATGAAACTCACAAATTAGTAATAAGACAGTTATGTAAAGAAATAAAACTAATGCCTCAAGACAAATTCAATTATATTTGTGCTTAAAGAATAGTGTTTTTATATATCAGCTTAAATATCAAAAAACTCTCAAATAAGATTTTTTGTCCTTATATTGACTCTATAGTGATTCTCTTCTTTATTGTCTAATGTTGCTCTTAGATATTTTTGCATAAAAGATAAGTTAAAAGAAGAAAGGAAGCAAATATTTATTTTCTTCCTTTCTACATTAGAAAGGCATAATGAAAAGCACTTTGCATATATACCTATTTAATCATGTAACAATTCTATTTTCTTCACATATAATGCATCCAATGATAAATATCTATCCCATCAAAAGTACTCACAATGTGGTAGGTACCTTTTAAATATAGTTTAATATAAATAATAAAATCATATAATTTTCTTAATTAATTATACAATATTCAAATTTTAAAATTAAAATTTAAATATTTGCCAATATTACTAATATTCAATTAAATAATATATAACCTTATTATATATTATATAACCTTCAGCTTTCTGAACTATAAAAGAAGTTGACATATGTCAACACTAGAAAATATAAAAATTCTTTTAACTGTGGCTCTACTGATATTTGGTGCCAGAAAATGCTTTTTGAGAAAAGCAATCTTGTTAATCATCAAATGTTTAGAAAAATACCTTTTCTGTAAATATTAGATACAAGTAGCAATCCCTTAGTTGTGACAACCAAAAAATATTTGTAGATATTACTAAATATCTCTGTTGTGTAAAACCATACTTGGTTGAGAACCACTGTTTTACAGTAAAAGACCACACAGGCTCTTAGGGACTTTTAATAACTTTCCTCAACTAAGATCTTATTGAACTTTATTCATCTAGAACTAAATCCCAGGTTCATCTGATTTCGATGCTGCTGTTTTTCTCAATAAGACTTAGGAATTTTTTACAAGTGGAGAAGAAAAGCACAGGTTAGAAGGAGGTGTGGGGTGAAGGAACACCAGGGTGAGGGAAAGTTTCAAGATACCAAAATTATATTGAGTAGTAGAAAAGAGAAGAATAACAAGAGGAACTACAAGTATATTATGTATTTTTCAGTTAGCTATTTGAGTATCATCTTGTTCTTTAATTATTTACTACTTCTCTGTCTGACTACATTGAGCTTTTTGCTCTATGGATTTAGGTTTTCTGTGCTTTGAGATCCTTAGTATTTTATACTACACCTGAAATACACTCTAAACATATTAAAATATGATGAATGATTAAACAACTCAAATACTATATGAGTAAAATGGTATAAGAAATACAGAAATCTATGAAAATAAAGGAAGAATTACATTGCAGAATTGCATATAAATAGGTATGACCAGGATACAAGTTGAGCTTCTGAAACAATGGTACATGTGTATGAATTAGCTTAGAGAAATAAAAAATGCCCAAATTTTATGATTCAATCTAATTTGTCAACATTTCTTCACAGATTGTGCTGAGCTAATGGGAGATAAAAATGAAAGGGTCTTGCTAAGGCAAAAATAAAGAAAGCTTACCAATGATTTTTATCCAGCAGTGTCAGCTTGGCTTATTTTTTTCTGGCATTTCAATGTTAATTTGTTAGAAAAAAAGGTCTAGTATTCAGATGACTGCAATAATTTTAATTATGTTTGGCCTGCAGCACATAGCTGCTCAGTAAGTGGGAGTAAGCACTTCTTAAATTCCCCAATGATTATTTTCTGAAAACTACATTGCAAAAAATACATGTGACTATCTGAAATTTCAGAAGAGTACTTCATACAAACAAAAACAAAATACTCAAAAGAACATGTTTTAAAGTAATTTAGAGCAAAGCAGAATTTGCTTCAAATGTGGGAGGAAAATGTGGCAAAGCCAAGAAATGTTTACAAAACGATAAAAAATAAACATATTTCTAAAATTACTGCAACAGCAGTTTTGAAGATATGAACATTTGATGTGCACCTCAATAAAAGAATCACGTTCCATTAATCTTGAGCTACTCGCAGGAAGGAATCTTGAGAATATTAACGTGTATCTTAAAGTATTTAATCTTTGGTGATCACTTGGGATCATTTATATCCTAAAAGATACTCCTAGAATCAGAAGCAAAAAGCATCTTATCTCTAGTAGTATCCATATGATTAAAGTATTGTGTCCAAGCGGAAATAATTTACCTCAAAGAGACAAACAAATAAGTTGTAATAAATGTTAACAACATTCCAGGTTATATTCCTTATGACATAAAATTAGAAATCTTGAAAATCAACTTTTGATTTTTATTAATGTTAATAGTATGTTACCTAAAAATATGCTAGGACAAAATATTTATGAAATAAAACAATATTATTTCAGATAACAAAAGACAAAAGAAAGAAGTAAAAATGATAATTAATAGATAATCATAATTTTTGGTAATATTACTTTTAAAGAGTCACCTAAACCCAGTTTGTGAAAACAAGGTATTTTTTAAAAAGGCACAAATTTGAAGGAAAATAGAAAAATACTTTAAGATGTCTTTAAACTAAAGTGTCACTGAATAATTATTAAATCAGAGTACTGCACATAATATGCAAATGTATATATGTATATATAATATATATGTATATGTATATATACACACATACAACTATTTGATGTAAAATTATAAGTTTGTTTCTGGAGGAATATTTTTATACTCATTAACATAGTAATTAAAATACTTTCTAGGCATCACTTCTGTAAAAGGAAATTATCTTTTTGTAATATTCTTTATTCAAAATACATTTCAAGATGAACCATGATTACTCAAATTTATGGTAAAGTCCTAGAATGAAAATTAGATCACTACTTTTATTATTTTAATAATAATTTTAATGTGATTAAAGAATGATTGATTTAAATATTTCTTATTTTTGATTGAAAATATTTGTACATATTTATGAGATAGAATCTGCTGTTTGATTCATACATACATCATGCAGTAATCAACCTGGGGTAATTACCATATCCTTCACCTTAAACTTTTATCATTTCTTTGTAGTGAGTACATCAAATTCTTCTCTTCTAATTTTAGATTATATAACACATTATTGTTAATTATTAATTTTTATTTCCTCTAAGCAGTAAAAAGTCTTAGAGTCTTGATAGAATGAGAATGAAAGTTCTACTGAATTAAGTTCCAATATATTCTGACATAATTCAACTATAAAACAGGAAGCAACTTTGACTACACTGAGGGTAGTAAGTATGTATATATTATTAAAAACTTCACCTTTTAATCAGTTAATTTTCATGGTTTGGGCAAAGTCCATTGCATAAGTCAGAAAGTCAATTCCGTTTTGCCAACTATTGTCCTATCATTACAGTTTTAGTCATGAATATTATTATGAAAAAATTAAAGGGATCAGCATTGCTAATCATGTACACATGGTATATATATATAAAAGTCTAGCATATATTGACTTACTAGCATTACAATAATCCCTATAGACTAGAAGTTCTGGAAAAAATGATAACAGAGTTAGCAATGTACTAAAGCAGCTTATATTTAGGAATACTATTCTTAAAAAGTATCAGCATATTTTTCTATTGCATCCCAGAGTAAGGTAATTTTAATAAAAAATACCAACTCAGCCAACTTCTCATTATTGTAACAAATACCTGAGATTATCAACTTACAAAGAGAATGGTTTATTTTGGCTCATGGTCTCCGAGGTTTCAGTCTATGGTCAGTTGGTCCTGTTTCTTTTGGGCCTGTCTCAACAACTTATTGTGTGAGCACATGGCAGGGCAAGACCTCTCAGCTCCTGGTGATCCAGAGAGCAAAAGAGAGAGGAATAGGAATAGACTGGAGTCCCCTGATCCCAATACATGGTGTGCCCTAATTTTCCAAAGTCCTCCATAAGTTCCTACCTCTTAAAATTTCTACCACCCTACAATACAGCCAAGGTAGAGAACAGGTCTCTAACCCCTGGGTCTTGGGGGACACTCAAAATCTAAGCCACAGCACCATGGAGGATTATAAAGTTATTTACAAGAAGAACTGAGAACTGCTGTTAGGGCAGAATTAACATGCTCTTTACCAACTTTCGGGACAGACAGTTGTTTTACTTTTTGTTTAAATCTACTTTAAAACACCACAAATTACTATTATTATTCTGCTTGGCTTATCATTCTATAATGGTAGCTTTATATACACACCAGGAAAATGCTGAATTGTTAATAACTCTATGCCCACCCTATCTCGTCATTTTTATTCAAGCAATAATTATGAGAAAAAACAGATGACAAACTTTAGAAAATGAATGGCGTTTTCATATTATTGAAATGATCCAATGAAATCAGATTATCACTCCTAAGAAACCTGAAACTCATTTTGGGCTCCACATTTACTCTAAAAAAAAGTTTCACATTTAAGAATGCACTCCATTTCTCATTCTTACCTGCCTTTTAAAAGGAGAGGAGTCACTGCTCAGCAATGACAACTTAATTAATTTTATATTGCAATTACTTCCAAATGATGACAGCTATTGGTAGCCTGAAAATATTTCAAATGTGCTTTTAACAGTATTGCAAGCTAGCTTATAATTGTAAGTCTTCCAATTTTATAATGATACTCCTTTCACAAAAAAAAAAAAAAAAGACATGTTTTAAAATTCAGGTGTTGAAAATAAAACAAGTCACATCAGTTCCAGAAGGTTGGAAGATGTAATTAACTTTATTGTGAGTCAGTCAAATTTGTGCACAACCATAATGCATTTTGCAAACTCACTTAACCACTTGTCATGTAAAGAAAGGTTATGCTTTGAAATAATGTTTCTAATGAAATCATACATTTATCAAATTAGCTTATGATTAAAGCAAACTGCACTAAATGGTTCTATGGAACAGTTTGGATACTATTAGTAAAAGCAGACTACGAAAACTCTCTCTCCAACTATAGTGGACCACCTATTTTCAATCATGTTTTGCAGAGAAAATTTCTCAAATTCTACCACTAATCAGTCAAAATAAAAAATAAATTTACAGTTAAAACTCAAGTTTAGTGACTACCATAATCTTTAGACTAGCTTTGGAATCAAATCACTCTGTTCAGTGCTGTTATTGGTAACATGTCAGTGCTTGGATAACAACTTTATATTCCTGCTTTTATGCATTGTGTTTTGTTTCAGAGAGCAGTAATTAGTTATAACGGTCAATTTAAGAGCTGACACTATTATTTCAACTGAAAAATAACTGGTATCACTCGTAATATTGCTTATGTGAAAGAAGCATAAAGTCTCTGTTCTCACAAAATAAAAGACAAGTGAAATAAATCTACTAATAGCTTTGGATCTATAAATTTGATTATGTCATTCTATGTAAGTCCAGAATGCCGATTCAGCTATTTAATATGTCACTAAATCTAATCGTAATGCTAACAAAGTTCAGCTCCATCAGAAATTTAAGCTCTCTACTTTGTAGTTCTTTGTCAGTGGAATCACTCTAATTCCCCAAAATTCTACAATGTAGAAAGAGCTTCATGAGTGAATTCAAAGTTTAAAACAAACCTATGAATATACCATCTAGCAAATCTCTCTCTGTTCATAGAATTCAGATTCATCCATATGGTAGATAACGTGTATGCTCAAATATACTTTTAATTGAAGAGAACACATAAAGCTTTCACTAGGACTGCAGTACATCAATTTTATCACTGTAATACATCACAGAATAGGTTTTTTTTCATTGTTTTTCCCAAGGTTATAGGAACACTGTCTCCCTTTTGACAAATGGTAACATAATCAGTAGGCTTTCCTCTACTTTATAAAATACTTCAAATCCTCCTTTTGGAACCACCCATTACTAGATGGAGTAAACATTCAATCTATTATTTACTCATAAATCATAATGCATGCATTTAGTAATTTCAAAATATATATGTATACATATATATTCTATTTATGTATAAAATATTGGTCATTTATGTATACATTAATGAATTCCTTTATAGATTCAAAGAAGGATCAACTTAATAAAATTCACAAAAATTATTATATTCATACATAGGTAGAGACTATATTCCATACTTTATATTACACATGATTCTAAATTCTAATTTACTAAAGCTGATAAAAATCCAATTGACATTACCTTCTTTTTTATATTTGCTTTTGATACATTAATTTAATGAGTGGATCTCATTAAAAGGATTCATGGTCCTTCTTCTTCCTTTTTTTTTTTTTTTTTAGTTCAGCCAGTACAAACCTCAAAAATATTAGGTGAGCTAAGTAACAAATAAATTGACATGTACCCTGATCTGAGTACCCCAGATCTCTTTGCATTAAAGAAGAATGCTTTATGCATAGTAAAATAAATGGCAACTATTGGTAACTTATTTCCTCATGGTTAACTATGAACAAATTAAGTGAAAGAACTCTTTCTGCATAAAGAGTTTCTTAAACCTAGTAGTATGTCCACAAAATTGGAAAATCCTTAATTAGCAACTGGATAAGTGTTTGACTGCCTGTGATGAATGTCTATGTCTCAGGGTAGATACTTCAAATGTCCTAGACTACCCTAATTTGCTAGTCATACACTGTTGGTAACCATAGTAACATTATTTAATAGTCACTGCATCTAGACTGACCAAATATAGAGGGAGGAACTTCATGTTAATTATAAGATACATATAGATAAATGGAGTTTTTTGTTGTTGTTGTTTTGGTACCAGGGTTTGAACTCAGGGGTATTCAACCACTGAGACACATTCCCAGTCCTATTTTGTGTTTTATGTAAAGACAAGGTCTCAAACAGTTGCTTAGCACCTCACCATTGCTGAGGCTGGCTTTGAACTCGCAATTCTCCTGTCTCAGCCTCCCAGTGTCCTGGGATTACAGGTGTGCACCACTGTGCCTGGCTTAGAATAAATGTTTTAAATGCTTATTGACAATTGCTATATGCTTTCTAAACTGATTACATTTTTTGCAGTAGAAAAATGAAAGAAGGGTAACTAATCCCTTGCTTATTTGTTTGAAAATCCTTGATATCTGACACCAATGTTTAAAGGATTTGAATTTATTTATCTATCTATTTATTTATTTATTTATTGGATTATAGATTGTGATACATAGTAGTTTCCCTGTGATACTCAGGATTTCAGGAATTTAGAAAAATGTAATTAGAATCATAATTAGCAAAATGTATTAAGTTTAATTCAATCACAGCATTCATTATGTCTTTCTTTCATGTAAGGCATGCTGCTCAGTGCTGTAGATGTATAAAAATGAAGATGAAGTAGGACATGATATGAAGTGCCTAACATAGAGAAGAGTATGACGATTCAAGGGGAATTCTCACATAGTGGATATAAGGTAAATCAGCGAAAGGCAAGTATGATCTACTGAACAGGGTTCCTACCTTACAGCCCAGAGTAGGGAATTACTGCCAATCTTCAGATGCTGTCATCTCACTTAAGTAATCATAACTCTCTAAGCCTCGTTCCCATCTACAAAGTCAGAATAATATGGGGATGTTGGCATTAATAAAATATTTTTAGTGAGAGTGATTAGCAAAATACAAAACATATCATAAATGTAAGTAATGTATTGTGATGAACTGAGTTCACAGTGGTTCTTAAAGTATGTAGAACTATTCACTCCTTTCATGTGAAACAAAGCTCAAATAGCACAGTGCCATTTCAGTATTAACAGCTTTTTTTTTTTAAATATTTTTTTAGTTGTAGATGGACACAATGTTTTTATTTTTTATTGCTTTGTACGTGGTGCTGAGGATCGAACCCAGGGCCTCACGCATGCAAGTCAAGCGCTCTACCGCTGAGCTACAATCCCAGCCCCAGTATTAACAGCTTGTTGATGTAAACTTGATACACATAAATGGTATGCTATTCAAGTGTATAATTTCATAAGTTTTTACATATATATATATGCCTCTAAAACCATACTATCAATATAAAGAAAATACGGAATTTATCCTAGATTTTCATGTAATCCTTCCATTTAGCCCTTTTCTACTCGTCCCAATAAGTCCTCAGGGAATCACTGATTTGCTTTCTTTTAATAAAACTAATTTTCATTTCTAGGACAAGAGGAATCTTATAGTATGCATTACTTTTGTCTGCCATCTTTCACTCAATATAATTATTTTGACATCTTCTCTCTTGTTGAGTTTAGCAACAATTTTATTCTCTTACTTATAGAGTAATAATCAATTTATGAGTATACATGATTTTAATACATTCATATGTTGGGTATTTGGGTAAGTTTTATTTATATATATATTTGGGTAATTTTCAGCTTAGGGCTATCCAAATAAATCTAGTAGGACATTTTGTACAAATCCTGGTATGCACATTTAATTTGCTCAGAAAATTTGCAATGGAAAAACTGGAATATATTTTCATATTTTGTTCATGTTTTCATGAAGCTGAGAAACTGATTTACAAAGTGGTTGTACCATTCTACATATCCAACTACATTTGATATGAAAAGGTCTTCTAGATTGTAGTTATTCAAATTAATATATATTACTATCACAATAAAATTTTATTTGCATTTATCTAAAAATAAAGATGTCAAGATACCTATGCTTACATCTTATCTATATTTTCTTTTTTAAAATGATTCTATAACAATATCTTTATTTTATTTATTTTTATGTGATGCTGAGGATCAAACTTAGTGCCTCACATGTGCTGGGCAAGCACTCCACCACTGAGTCACATCCCCAGCCCTATATTTTCTTTGATTAAATACTTGTTTGATTATTTTGTCAAATTGTCAATGACTTTTTTATCATTGAAATTGAGAGTAATTTACATTTCAAAATATATATCCTCCATCAGGTATGTGATTTTTATTTATTCCTCCTAGTCTCTGTTTTTTATTTTTTTTTCTTAACAATGTTGTTTCATGAGCAGAAGATCTTCCTTTTCATAAAATCTAGTTTGATGTCTCTTTTTTCTTTCAGAATTATGCTTTTGGTAGTATATTTGCAAACTCTGCCTAATTCGGGAAACAAATAATTTTTTCTATAATTTTTCTAGACATTCTGTAGTTTTAGGATTTGCATTTAGTTCCATAATCATTATTGTGGCTGGTGATAAATACGGGTTTCCTTTTATTTTTCACATTAGAATATCCAGTATTTCCAGCATGTTCTACTGAAGTGACTAGCTTTACCACTGAATAATCTTTGTACCTTTATCAAATTAAATAAAGAGATTTATTTGTAGGCTGTCTTCTTGACTCCACTGTCATTCTGGTAGCCTAATCTCTCCACTAGGTTGGCTTTTAATAATTCCATATGTCAGGTAAAATCAGTTCTGTAATTGTTATTTTCCAAAATTATATTGTATTTTCTAAATCCTTATGTTTTCATGTGAATTTTAAAATCAGCTTGTTAAATTAAAAAAAATTCCTGAATTTTGCCTAGAATTGAACAGATTAATTTTGTTTTTTCCTGTGTTAATATTGAATCTTTCCATCCATAACAATAGCATATGTCTTGATTCCTTCATATCCTTTTTAATATTTCTCACCAATGATTTATAGATATTTGTACATTTTCTGTCATATTTATTTCTAGGCACAAAATATTTTATGGTATTTTTATTATTCCATTTTTATATTTAAAAACTTTCAGTTTTAGAATACTTAGACACACACAGAAAATTTGGAAAACTAGCAGAGTTCCCGTATACTTCACACAGTTTCTCCTATTATCAACATTTTACATTAATATGATTTGTTTGAATTAACAAGGAAATATTGATTAAACATTATTAAAGTCCTTTTATTTATAAGCTTTTATTTTTTTTCAGCTGTCCATTTATATTCCATTCATGAAGTATTTTGATCATTGGTCAATTATTTTGCTAAATGTCCTGTTTTAAATTTTATATGATATCTGTTCGTTTTTCTATCACAAGTCTGATTTTTTGGTTTTTGAGAGATAGAGCCCAGAAGTAAAGAGCTAATTTTATGTCATCATTATCAAGAATACATCCTATTACCATGATTTAAACCTATACACATTGACTTTCATCACAAGAAGCTCCTCTAGGTCACCTTCTGTATTTTTTACCTGATTCTTGCAATAAACCACTCCTACAAAAGGCCCTCGTTCCTTTCATTGGAAAATGATAGTAGGCACCAAGATCTAGATGCTAGGTGCTGCTCATTGCTGACTGAAGTGTTATTGCCTCAGAGCAATAGTAACATATGGATGTTCACTAACACATGGAGATACATAAGTTATAAATATTTGTATATTTAACATCTATGTCTATACTCAACTAAAGCTGATTTCATAGTGATGTTTCCAACTATAACCACTACCTTGTGAATCATCTAGCTTCCTTGTCTAACTTACCTGTATGTTCCTACTCTGACAAACATGGCTTTCATTATTCTCCATTCATTTACATTACTTCAATTTCAGGGTACATGTATAAGAGTATAAAAATTGTTAACTTATACATCTCTGGTAAGTAACTTTATCAACTAGATTCCGGTGTTTATGTGGAGTTCTTTTGTCTTTAGTCTTATGGTGAACATCTTATTTCTAGAGTGTGTTAGCTTTTGGTCACTGATGAAAATCCCTAACAAGGACCACTTAGAGGAGGAAAA
>PVHX01011492.1:0-63902 GCA_004024805.1 Geosciurus inauris
AAAAAAAAAAAAAAAAAAAAAAAAAAAAAGAAATGACATAGAACATCCGAGTAAATTTAATTATAGTTTTCAATGTCCTAGAAAAGTAGGCAATAAGAAGAGGCCCTCACTGAGTTCATATCCATCCTATTGGTTCTTTCCCTGGAGAAAATTGACTAATTCAGTCTAGAGACAGATGTTACTTTTACCAAGGATAGATAAAGAGGAAATGTAAATATGAAGCAAAAAATATATACAAAACTATAGAACAAGAAAGAAAAGCAACATTCAAAAGACCCAGAGAGGAACACATTTCTTTAGCATTATTAATTACAAGGTCTCTCAGATTTCATCTCACCTCAGTCAGAATGGCAGCTATCCAAAATATTAGCAATAATAAGTGCTGGCGAGGATGTGGTGAAAAAGGCACACTCAAACATTGCTGGTGGGACTGTAAACTGGTGCAACCAATCTGCAAAGCAGTATGGAGATTCTTTTAAAAACTTGGAATAGAACCACCATTTGATCCAGCTATTCCACTCCTTGGCCTATACCCTAAAGATTTAAAAACAGCATACTACACTGACGCAGCCACTTCAATGTTTATAGCAGTGCAATTCACAATTGCAAAACTGTGGAAGCAACCCAGATGCCCTTCAATAGATGAATGGATAAACAAACTGTGCTACAAATACACAATGGAATATTATTCAGCAATAAAAGAGAATAAAATTATGGCATTTGCAGGTAAATGGATGGAATTGGAGAACATTATGCTAAGTGAAGTAAGCCAATCCCCAAAATCCAAATGCCGAATGTTCTCTCTGATTAGTGGACGCTGATACATAAGGGGGGTGGGAATAGGAAACATAAGGAAAATGGAGGAACTCTGGATGGGGCAGGGGGAGGAGGGGGAAGGGAAAAGGGAAGGGGTGTAGTAAAGATGGTTGAATGAGATGGTCATCACTACCCTAGGTGCATGTATAAAGACACAAATGGTGTGACTCTATCTGGTTTGCAACCAGAGAAATGGAAAACTTGAGCTCTATATATGTACTATGACTTGAAATGCATTTAAATAAATTAATTTTTAAAAAAAAGGTCTAAAAGAAAAATATTGGAATATAAAAGAAATATCTTAAAAGGAAAGAAACAAGAAGTCATTTTAAAAGCTGAGATACAATGAAAGACATAAATAGATGTGATAATGAAGATTTGGGAAAACACAACAACAGAATTTAAGCCCATATAAAACTGATGCCACAAAGTGCTAGAGGAGTGATGGGGGTGACAAACTTGAAAAGCCAAAAAAGCCTTCTTAGTATCCAGGAAATAAGAACATGTATAGGTAAGTAATGAAAGAGATAATTATAGATATGGAAGAGAGGGAATGGAGAAAGAATATTCAGATATTTTGTTTAATGATATTAAAAGAGAAACCAGAATAAATCAAACTTCATGAAGAATAAATTGAAAAGAAATAATCAAAGCTACAGTTGAATGAAGTTCTCGAGCTAAGAAAAGACAAGTGCATATATTTTTTAAAAGATTGCCCAAATCCAAGAAAAATCAGTTAGAAAAACACAATCCCCAGGCAAACATGATAAATTTTTTGAGTAACCAAAATAAATATATATTTTCAAAATCTTGCAAGCACCTGAATAAGTTCACCTGTACCTGAACAAACTTACCTACAAAGAACTATGTTCCAGTGAGTTCCCCCCAAAGAAGATTCTGAGACAAGAGGCTGCTGATCCCAGGAAGCACCTGCCAAGGAGTGAAATGTGAAAGGAAGAGTAAGCAATAATTAAGGTGACCTTTACTAAGCTGGTTGTCACTGTGGACAACTGAGGCTCCATCCCAATGGAGAAATCCAGGAACATTAAGTACAATTCAGCATTACCCAACCCAAGAGGTGAGGAAGCTGAGAAATTTCTCTTGAACTGCTATCCATCTCTGCTGAAAGGTGATAACAACACATTAACTCCCCAGCTCTTCCAGTCAGCCCAGGTGCTAAGAAAAGCCCTCAGGCAGGAAGTTGCAGAAGCTTGTAGGAGGACCTGTGGCACACACTAAAATGGTGATAATTAGGGTATGTGGGAGGGAACTGAAAGCACCTAGTAACAGTAATAAAAAATTTAGTTAACCTAAGACTTCCCTCTACAACAACAGAAATGCTAAAAGGCAGTGAGTAAATGCATGTTAGCAAAGTTTCCAGGAGAAAAGAATGTGCACCAATCATTTGATACCACTAAACTCTTTTATGAGTAAATGCAACAGCAAGATACCTTCATATGCAAGACCTCAAAAAACTGTGTGGCTTATGTATTTACCTTTTTTAAAATATTAAAGTTTTCCCTAGAAAACTAACATTTGATCATATATGTTTAACTCTCTACTCCAGTCCCCAAATTCCCTTTGAGATTTCAAAGCAGAAAAAATATTTTCAGCCTCAGCATAACCCAGAAAATAAATCCATTCATGAGCCAGAAGCTTCAAGATATAGAAAAAAAGGGGGGATGTCTGGCTAAGCAAATTACTGAGTGGGTACCCCAAGGCTCAATGTGCATACTTAAAATAGGTAGAAAAATTACTCAATAAGAAAACCAATGTCGAGCAGCTTCTGAAGTGACTCCCAATGATCTCTGCCTTTGGTACTCATACCCTGTGTAAACCTCATCCCCATGTCCATGTGTGTGTTGAACCTGGGGTTTTGCTTCTTACTAATAGGATATGAAAAGAATAATGGGATATTATTTCTGAGATTAGGTTATAAAAGACTGTGGCTTCTCTTTTTCTAGTGCTCTCTCCTACTGGTGTTCTGCCTTTCCTTCTAACTTGCTCATTCTGCCATGCTGTGAAATGCTCAATGGAAAGACCATGAGTCAAAGAACTGAGGGTGGGCTCTGGCCAAGAGTCAGTGAAGAACTGAGACTCTCAGATCACCAACCCTTCAGGAACCGAGGCCTGCCAACAATCATGAGAGGAAGCTTGGCAGTGAATGCTCCCTGAGTCAAATCGTGAGATGAGACTGAAACCCAGTCTATAACTTGATTGCAGCCTGTGAGAGACTCTAAAACAAAGGACTCAATTAAAATGGCCAGATTCCTAGCACTCAGAAACTCTAAGATAATAAATGTTATTTTAAGCCATTATGTTTTAGAATAAAATTGTTACAAAGCAATAGATAATACCCACAAACCCCTCCTAACATGGAAATTTAGAACTTGCTGTTAAGGCTGAATCATCAGAAAAACCAAACCAATTGAACTAATTCAAATTCTGCATCAAATGCCCACATGATTCTTCCTCAAAAATGAGCAGTGTTCTCAGACATGGAAGTGTGACCACAGTGGTCATGCCAGTTAGAGGTCAGCTTAGGCTTATAGTGTAGGAAGAGCAGAATATGGGAGTAGTTACCCTTTGTGTGAAAGTAATAAGGAGGTGCATTCACTGGATGGAATTTAAAGACTAAATAAAGCTAACTAGAGTCTGCTTTCTATTACCACTATGTATTTACTGGTAATTCTAGATAATGTCAGGGCAAACACCCCCACCCCAATCAGGGCCAACAGCCGTACTGCCTTCCTTTTGGTATATCACTAACTGCTATGACAAAGATTTTACAAATGGTTGGCAGAGTGAAGCTCCCTGCTGTGTGGAGATAACTCCATCTGCACTTTCTTTGGAAAATTGGATCTCTTACTCAACACAGATGCCCCCACAGATCAGAATGGCAAGAAAGAGTAGAAGGAAAAGCAAAGGTAATGGTAGGCTCTGAATTAAAGCAAATGGGACTCCATGATTGACTTGCAAGAGTGCACCAAGTGTCCCATGCACAGAGGGACAACCTTGGTCATCGTCATAGGCAGTATTTATTCAGCAAATATTTATTGAGGGTTCAATTTAAGTCCATACTATTCTTAAACTAGAGAATCAAAAGAAAAAAAAAAAAGACAGGTGCAAATAAATGTCTTTGTGGAGTTCATATTCTAGTGGAGATAAAAAAAAATATGGTAAAAATAAATTGATAAGTAAAATGTCTTTCAGATGAAGAAAAATGAAGCAGGAAATAGGGCTTAAGTATGTGCCAGGATGGGTTTTGCAATTTTAAAAAAGGTGCTCAGAGAACATAACAGTAATTAGGCAACATTGGAACAAAGACCTGAAAGAGGTAGACGAGAGAGACATGGATATCCAGAGAGTGAAAAATCCACTTAGAAGAATAATCAAGTGTAAAATCCCTGAGAGGGTAACATCTTTGGAGTATCTGAGAGGCAGCAAGGAGTTTGGGAGGTCAGAAGGCAGGCCGGTATGGAGTAAATAAAGGGGAGTAGCAGGAGATGGAGTGAGAAGGTGGATAATGATTTCTATTTCTCTTCCTCTCCTAAATCTTCTGTGAATTTCTCCCAGCTGTGGACTCTAAAACAGAATCTTGCTAGCAAAGGATTCTGGGAAATGAAGTCCCAGGCTGTCAACGCCTGAGATACATGTATGAACAGGAAGAATGATAAATAACTATGGGCCATCTGGCACATTGACTTTCCCCCACCATTCTTTCTAGAGTCTAAAAATAATATCATTGAAAATCTGAACTTAAACCCTTGACATAACCTAAGAGGAACACTTGCCAGAAAGAGGAACTCAACCTCTCAATGAAGTAGCAATATCTAGATCTCAGTCAAGCAAAGTTAGCAATGATTCACCACATGTGAAGAGCTCGTCACCATGTCTGGTCCACTGTAAACAGACGCTCTAGGTATTATAGACATAAAATAAAGTCAACTAACTCACTCCACCACTCACTAAATGACCTCAAGCAATTTATTTCATTTCTCTGACCATCAATTACCTTATCTCTAAAATGTGAATAACAAGATAACATCTTTCATAACATATGGGATTTACAAGTCTTATTTCCTCTTTTTTTTTAATATTGTTTTAGTTATAGATGCACACAATGTCTTTATTTTATTGCTTTGTATGTGGCGCTGAGGATTGAACCCAGGGCCTCACGCATGCGAGGCAAGCACTCTACCACTGAGCTACAATCCCAGCCCCCTTATTTCCTCTTAAGTAAATTTCAATCTAACACACCGTGGCCAGAATGCAAAGAAAATTAGAAATGCTTGTCTATTCATCATGTATGCCCACTGGGAGCTGAAGTCAAGAGCCAGGAGTTATAGCAGAAGTTGACCCTGGCCCTGTGGACTTCATGGGTAAGGTGGATAAACTCACCCCATCACTTTCTCATTTATCTACTGCGTGGTCAGAAAGGCAATTGCAGGTGGGGGGAGGGGCATTTTCTGAGGCTAATTCAGCAGAGTAAACCCATCACCTAGGATGTGTCTGTAACAGAGCAACTTGAAGCCCAAGTTGGTGACAATCCAGGAAGGAGACAGGAGAGCATGCAGCAACCAGTCATCAGCTACACTGTTCCCTGGGACCCCAGCCATGGCCCTGGGAGGGATGAGAACACACACAGCAGGAACCCATTCTATTCGATTCACACATAGCAATTTCCCAAAGGCAGCCAAAAATGGCTCCCAAAGGAAAAAACCACTGAAGGAGTAAGAGAGTAAATAAAAAAGAAGGCCCGGATATGAGTACCTGAACTCAGCCAGAAGGGAAGATCACTGACTAAGTAAGGGCCGTATTGACATGGGAGTGGCACAGGAATGAAAAACAATTCTCCCCACCATCCTGCACGGTGACAGTGAGGAAACAAGCTCTGGGTACTACATCTGAGTGTGTTCTCAGTAGGAACCAGTGAGTTAAACTGCATATAAATAATGCTTACTTTTTCTATCCTCTTGATCACTGCAAACATTTTTTGTTAGAGTGAGAACCAGGGACATGAACCACCACCTCCCCATTTGCCCCTCTGGAATTTTTAGCACTCATTTATTTATTTATCCATCTAACATGTAATTATCAAGCACATACTATGCCTTGGTTAGGATGAAAAAGAATAAGAACATAACCAATTCAGACCTGCCCCTCAAGAAACTCTAGTTTTGGGGGGAGGAAACAAATAATCTGTAATTATCATATACTATGACAGGTACTGTGGGAAAGAAGTGGCAAAAGACATTCAAGGAAAGGCCTAAAAATCAGAGTGAAGAGAGAAAGGCTGCCAAGAAGAACTCCATCAGAACTGAGCCAAGAAGAGGTTAAAGGTGGTCAGCTTCAGGGATGTAATTCTAGCTAGAGGAACACCAAGGGGAAGAACGCAGTGTTTTCTAAGTCCCACAATTCGCTCAGTGTGATCAGGAGTATGGGGGAGATGAGGAGATGAGGTCTTGCAAGCTACAGGCTTGCAAGTCCTCAGCCTCAAGGCCCTTGCTGAAGCCACAGAAGGCAGTGATTCCAGTGTGAGAAATCATTCCAGGGATGGAGACCTGCAATGGTCCTTAACATAAAGGATATGCTAAGTGTTAATGTTCCTTAACACTCTACCCAACTCTAGACAACAAACTTCCCCACATTAGCACTCCTTCCCCCTCTCTCCTCCCTGATGTCCAGACTATCCCTCACCCAGCCACCATCTCCTGTTGCTACATGTTCTAGCACTTTCCTCAAGTGTCATTCAAATGGGGGCGGGGGGGAGGTAAGAACTCTCAACTCTTTGTGTTTTTAAGTGCCAGAAAACTGTTGACACAACCCTGTTCTGGAGGATATTTTACAGTGGGACTAATTATACCCAACAGTTCTATATAATGCATTGGTCATAGAAGGATGTTGATATATATATATATATATATATATATATATATATATATATATATACACACACATATATATATTTTGCAGATATATTTATATATATTTATATATGCTATAAATATATGTTATACATGACATATATATATAATGCATTGGTCATAGAATGATGTTGATATATATGTATATATGTCATATATATGTATACATATCATATATAATATATATGATATGTAATGTATATATATCAGCATCCTTCTATGACCAATGCATTATATATAAATATATGATTTTTGCTGATATATTTTTTAAAGAGACTCTAAGCTGTATTTTAACTTTCATGTGTTGCTAGTTAAGCATTTCCTACCAAGTCAGAGAACAGGAATTTCCATAGACCTCCCAGGCTTTTGTTTGGGTACTGCCTTAGTGGGAAAGTTGGTGGAAATGAGCTTCTCTTTTTGTTCAGTGGTCCTTGCTTACAGGGCAGACTCCTTAGATTGTTCTCACTTTTCTTTTCTTTTCTTTTCTTTTTTTTTTTTTTTTTGCGAGGGCAGGGCAGGGAAGTTACTGAGGATTGTGCTTAACCACTGAGCCACATCTCTCAGCTCCTTTTATTTTTTATTTTGAGACAAGGGACAGGGTCTCATTAAGTTGCTTAGGATCCCTCTAAGTTGGCTGAGGCTAGCTTTGAATTTGCAATCTTCCCATCTCAGCCTCTTAAGCAGGTGGGATTACATGTATGCACCTCCACTCCTGGTTCACTGAACCTTTTTTTTTTGGTACTGAAGATTGGACTCAGGGGCACTCGACCACTGAGCCACATCCCCAGCCCTACTTTGTGTTTTATGTAGAGACAGGGTCTCACTGAGTTGCTTAGCGCCTCGCCCTTGCTGAGGCTGGCTTTGAACTCGCAATTCTCCTGTCTCAGCCTCCCAAAGTGCTGGGATTATAGGCGTGCACCACTGCACCCACCTCACTGAACCTTTTCAACTTAATGTTTCTGTCTCATTTTGGCCAGGGAAGCCCAGGCTTATCTCTCTGGACTTCAGTGCTTTTCCCCCATTGGATATAACTAGCCACTCTGCTGATACACATTGTAATTCTTTGTTCCAGGTATCTTCCGGAAGGAAATGCTGACTGGCATTTTTTCATTTACAGACTGGACATTTTCCTGTTCATGAGGGTGAAGGACTCCCAGTTAGTTTGTCCCCATGAAGCTGACCAATTCTATTGCCATGGTAACACCATAGGATGGCAAGAAGAGATAGAAGACCCATGCTGACACCTGGGCCAACTTCCTGGATGTATGACCTGTAGTCTCTCAGGGGCCTGCCCTTAGGACCCACACTTGGCTGAATGCGCTAGAGTTAATGCCTTGAAATCATTAATAATTTTTAATGAGGGGCCCCACATTCATTTTTCCCTGGGCTCCATAAATTAGGTAACCAGTCTTGCTGACATTATAATTCCTTTTGACAACAAGAATGAGCCTCAGTGTTCCATTAGGCCAGGTTTTTCAAAGGCTACAAAGCCAGCTCATTTCCTCCTTCCATCCATCCCATAGGTATATAACTGGTGAACTGGATTCTGAGAAATCCAGAGATAAGCATTGCATTTGGGAGAAGGTGGACAGACACATAGCCACACCCAGCTGAATACTGCCAGCACTACCCAGAACCTCTCTGCAGAACTTCAGCATCATTTGGGATAATAGAATTATCAAGGCACTGAGAGTTTCCCCACAGCTGTGCTCAGTGCCAGGTGTAACCTCAGTCAACCTAAGGGAAGATCCCCAGAGAATGGTATTTGAATGAAAAAAAAATCACAACTCCCAGCGATCTGGGTTTGTTTTCAGGAAGTGTAAAGAGAGATACCTCTTTCATTGGATTTTTTATTCATGTAAATTCAGTTAAACTAAAAACCAGGTTAACAGAACAATGCTCTGGATCTTTTTCTTTTTAATCTAAGCACACCTGGCTTGTTAGGAAAGCAACACAAGAAGGCATCTCTCTGATTATGGAGAGTTTTTATGTCTAATCTCCTTATTCATTTAGATTTTATCCAAGAGTAAAAGCTGTTATGCTGGATTTCACTTGCAAGCACAAGATATTTGGTTGCCAAGGATATAGATATGCCTAAAATTCTGACTACCAAGGAAGTCTGTGTGACACACACATATACATATACATACATGCACACACATACATAATGTACATATTTAATGTCTTTCAACTTGTGTAGAATAATTTTGGAATACTGAGTGAAGCTTTCTTACTTAAAATATGCTGTTAACAACAGGGGCAGTGGCACCCTGAAGCTGCCTCACTAGCTCCCAGGAGATGTATGTTTATCTCTCTTCCAACTTCACATTAACTGATGTCATGCCAGTGTCCTGAAATCGATCCATAATGGGGACATATGCTACAAACCAGTGCATTTTCCTCTGGAAATCCATATACCAGCACACCACATTATAGAGCTTACTATAAAGAGTTCAAAATAAAACCCAGAAATTATGAAAATTAAGGCATTGTAGAGCCAAGCTATTTAAACAAAATAAAACTGATGAAGAATGATGAGAGTGGGAATTTTAGTTCCACATAAAAGATGAATGGAAGTAGGAGCATGACATTTAACTCCATTAGTGCCACCTGTTGCTGGGGACCACCTTCCAGAGAAAGCACAGAATAACCTGAGACACAGCATTGAAATCCTTCTCTTGACCCTGAGCAACACTGCACCTGAAAATGCAATGAGTGAGCAGAGGTCTGTGTTAGGGCTGGGGTTGCCTAGTTTCAGGAGATCAAAATTTTTAAATAAATACATCAGTCATATACCTTCATTCCTTCAAACTCAATTCTATTAAGAGAAACACAATTTTATAAATATAAGGACAATTAAAATGATTAGAACTCTATTTAATTATCCCATTGTGCATAAGTGTATAAAAATAACTCAAGCACTATAAATAACACAGAGATAAACTGACTGATTATAACTGAATAGGAACATTGTTATTTTTTTCACATCATGTATAATCACATGAAGGCACTCCTTCCCAACTGGGAACTCTGAGAAATTAAACAAAGAATTTATTGCTCAGCTGTCTGTGGCTGCATAAATTTATAGCCAAAAGGGAAATTGCACCAGATGTATTCTGTAGGGGGAAAGGGGTCTGCTGCATTTCATTAGTGCTAGGCAAGGTCTTACAGGAATAATCCAGTCAATTTTACTCCATCATTTCAGCTTTTAGATATATCACAAACCACCTTCCATAGCCCACCAAATACCTAACATTTTATTTTCTCTTAACTTTTTCTACAATTCTTCAGTGGAGGAGAACTAGAGAGCAGAATGGGGAAGAGAATGGGATTATAAGAATGGGAGAATCTTATAGCTAGGTGTAGTTTATAAGGGAGGATTGAACATACCCTTGTTTCATAATACAAATTTAAAAAGCATATTTGGACAAAATGTCTGGAATGGTGAGAATAAAAAGAAGACGCAATGCTAGCACAGGTAAAAGACACTGCTTAAAGTTTTATGTCAATTTTTTTAAATCTTTAAAAGGCAAATGGACGCTATAGTGCTACCTACTAATATTGTAGGGTTTACCATTAATACTGTAGGACCCTGTATCCAGCACTGTTCTGAGTGCTTCACACACTTAAGCTATCAAATCTTCACAACAACCCTAACAGGCGATTGTTATATAGGCTCCATTTTACAAATAAGGAAACTGAGGTATACACAGGCTAAGTCACTAAGTGATGGAGTCTAGTTCTAATCCAGAGTCTGTTCATCTGTGCTGAGAATCTCTATGCTCTGCTACCTAGAACATAAAAATGCACTTGCTTTAAGAAAGCCAAAGAGACAAAAACATAAAACAACCAAACAGACCATTTGGGATGGATTTTATAATTGTTCTTTTACAAAAAGTTATTTCATTTAAAATACCATACAGGCATAGCACATTTCTCTTTTTCTTTGAGAAATTTCTCTGCCTTCTCAGACTTAATTCTCATGCATCTCTTTGAAAAAGACTTTCTCTCTCCAACCTTCTGATACAACCAGCATGCAGTGTTACTTATGAAATCATTTTTCAATGAGTGAATCCATCAACCAATGAACTGGTCAGACAATAAGTACCATTATAGCTGTAGAGTCAAACTCAGGAATTGAACGGTACTTGGTATGGCTTATTATTTTAACAATCCAGGATGGTTGCAGAGCATCAGGATAAGCTTTGAAGCTTTACAGATTACAGTTGTGAAGACCTAGTGTGAAAAAAAATGGAGAAGCGATACTGGGTAAGAGAAAGGCATTAGTCTTAAGTGATGTGCCAACCCACTAAAGACTATTCTCATTATTTAACTCATTAGTCTGCACCGTAATCCATTTAGTAGATAAGAAAATGGAAGCTCAACAAATAAAGCAATTTGCCCCAAGTCATGCCAGCTAATAAGAGGAAAATTGGGGACATGAGCCCAGGTAAGCAAGGAGCAGAACATGGGAGGAGTAGGAGAGACGATGAGAAAAAAGTGAGAATAAAATGAGATTTAGTCAAGAGATCAGCCATATCCATGAAGTTTGCCACAGAAATATCCAGGAAATTATTTTAATCCCCCAATTTCCTTATCTAGAATTAAAATAAGAATGACCCAGTTATCACAGTGCTCTTGACAGGAAAGTCAAGGCTGACATCCAATTAATTCAGTGTTTCACTATGTCCTGGCAGGGACTCCCGTAGGGCAAAAGCCTTCATGAAAGTTCTTTTTCACCTTCTGAGTTGGAGGTAATTGCCCCTGAACAGGAAATTCTAAGCCTCCACGCCTCAGGCAGAAATCTGGCCATTCATTTGCAGAGTCCTGGCATTAACCTGGCAGCTGCAGATGCCCCTTCAGCGGTCATAGCTGTCTGACAGGACACCTGTTCTCTCTAATTGAAGGCGATGGGCAAGGGGCTGCTGGGGAAAAGTTGGCAGTAGCTCCACTAATATCTTGTGATTGGACAAAAATTCACAATGAACCATAATGTAAAGGAAATTCTGCCTGCAGTAGCATGTCTCTCAAGAAGAACCAATTTGAAGCATAGTAAGTTAGAGATACCCAATACCTCATGATGGGCAGTAGAGAAACTCCTTTAGAAAAGAATTCCTAAGGGAAGAACTGTAAAGAAATGAATGGCACAATACCATCTCTTCAGTGATAGTATTACACACTCAAAAATCTACAGCATTCACAGTCTCTTTCTGCACCCACCCACCCCCGACATTTTAGTAATTGGTTTAATGGACACTAAAAGCATGAGGAGGAATGTAGCACACCCAATTTATTACTACATTTCATTTCATAGATAGCAAGCCCACACCCTGCATGCTGCATTGAATATATAGGTTACATTTAGAGATCGATATCACTTGGCTGCAATTTGATAAGTGCCTCTAATTCAATTTCTAACTATGGCATTTACTTAATCAAAACGTTGGCAATAAGAGCCAATTCAAACACTATATGCAATAAAGAGATTTGGAAAAAAGTCAGAGGGAGTCACAGGATGAACGGTCAGAATCTTAAATACATGGTTTAAGTTCACTACAACTTTAATAAAAATATGATCTTTAAACAAACATACACAAGCATTGACTGTCCTAGCACTAAAGGAAAACATAATATGATACTATAGATGTAGGGACTCTGGGTCAAAGATGATTATATCAGAAATCAAGAGAGGCAAGTAAAAATCTAGTGGGAAATACTTCATGAACTAACAATGTCTTGATATTTTGCATTAGGATCTGATACTTTCCATCTCCAAATACACTTTAGAGTATGATTATTTTTATTTAACAAATCACATTCAGGACTCAGAAGATGGTGAATCAGAGGAAGGATGCATTTCCCAGCAGTTCCTTAGCATCCGATTTAAAAGCAAGAAGACTGTTCCTCAGTGAGGTAGTTAACTAAGGTAATTCACTAAAATTCAATACTGGACAGTAAAAGAAACCATAGAGACACAGAAAGTCACAAACTCCTAACATAATAGAATAAACAATACGTTGGAGCCATGCCAACTTGGCTGGCCACGGCAAGGTAGCCATGGCTGCTGGGGGGCAGGGGAGCACAGGCAGACAGGGAAGAAAGTGAAGTGGAACAGCAAAAAGAAATTGACTTGGCGGAACCTGTGGAATAGAGAGAGAAGCTGATCCTAATGAACCCTGAGTCAGTGGGGAAGTTGTTGAGTGAAAAGCAACCAAATTATTTGGCCTATGGGTGGACAGTTGGCAGGAGGGATGTCTGGGTTCGCTGATGTGAGAGCCATTTTTTAGCACCATGTGGCCAGGAGCAAAGGCAGGAGATCAGGAATTCATAAAGGAAGTTGCCAACTGCCCACCTATTAAGAGCCCACAGTCTCCTTGGGCCAATGTGACTGAAATAGGCACAAAGAAAATTGTACCTAAGCCATTGGCTCCAGATACAGAGAAAGAAAGCTCCCTTTGTTGCTGGTGCCCCAGACATCCAGCAGAGACCAGCATCTCCTCCTCGGCAGAGGGCGTGGACCAAATCTCAAATACCCACTGACAGAGTTCCAAAAGTCAACCAAGAGCAAATCCCAGCTACTGGAACTTCCAATTTAGAACTCTGCACCATAAGAATATACAATTTGTCAACATTCACCAGTCTATCCCACTCTCTTCTGGGAGAAGGGAAGCTAAGAGCTAGTACAACCAGCTCTGGCTCCCAGCCACAACAGCTGGCAGCTAGGTGAGGTACTCAAAGATGTTGCAACTAACAACCACCAAACCTTGACCGAAGGGTTACAGAGCCCAAAAATAAGTACAAAGAATAAAAACCCACCCTTGCCAAAAGTTTTGACCACCTCAGCAGAAACAAGCCCCTTATTTCTCATAATTTTTTTTCTTTTTACCTCTGTTTACTTTCAGTATTACCCCACTTTTTTCTTTTGTAATTCAATTTTCAATTTTTTTCAAAAATAATTTCATTATATTTTACTTCTTACTTTTTTCCATTCTGTAAGATTAGGGGGGGTGGCTGCGTGGGTGTGCTCTCACTATGCAAATAAGATATATATATATATATATATATATATGGTTACTTTCAATTTCTTTCTTCTTCCTTTACTTATTGGTTATTATTTAACCTTGGCTTGATTTAGGTTGGGTATGATCATATGTATGTCAGAGTTGTTTTGATCTCACATTTGTTTGTTCATGCCTTGGTGTTTTTTTCTCTCTTATTGCCCATTTTTCGCTCTCTTCCCCTACTATTATCCAAATTTTTCTGTTCCTTCTTTGTATTTTTTAAGTTACTTTATGTCTTTTTCCTCTTTCTTTATAGCTATCATATTGTACCTATCTTGTGCCTCTCTTCTGTTCATTTTTTAAATATTCCAAACTTTATCTTGCCTTCCAACCCTATATTTCCTTCATTTGATAAACTGTAATCCCCTTTAAAAAAGTATATAGTTTATGTAAGTCCTGCCCAATTCATGTTGCTATGCAACAGGCAACATAGTAAACAGCTGCTGTTAATGCCTGATCTAGTACATAGTTTTTTATTGTTGGCTCTGATGATAAATGCTGACCCCAACATTTGTATAAAGGTATCAAATAGTAATGTGGATACCAAAGGAGACACTGGAAATTTATATTAAGGCTATACAATGGTTGCTAACATTACTGCTATTCCTGGCTTCCTCCTTTCTCTTAGAGGGGTTAGAAACTGGTTCACAGAGTAGAAATCCTGCTGCTGAGCAATACTCATAACTCAGCCAAGTAACAGCAAATATCACCCCATACATGTTCTAGCCCTACCTGAGCCTCAACAATACTTCAACACATAGAACCAATGACACAAAACCCCCAAACAATGAGGCCCCAAATAGAAACAATCAAAGAGGGACTTTGGTTCCCACACAAAAGCACACATGTATAAAACAGGAAAGGGAATCCATCTCAATTAATGTGTAAGTCTAAGACCTCTGAAAACATGAAGAAACAGGCAAATAAATCTCCACCTAAAATTCACAATCCCCCAACAAAGAATCCTAAAGATATGGAAGCAGATGAAAGTCCAAAGAAAGACTATAAAAAACTGATTATTAAAATGCTCAATGAACTAAAAGAAGATCTAAGGAATGAACTTAGATAAAAAAAATACAGGAGATGAAAGACTACTTCAATAGAGATAATGAAAAGACACCAATTAGAACTCCTAGAAATGAAAGACACAATGAATCAAATTAAAAATTCACTTGAAAGCATCACCAACAAATTAGATTAAGAAAATAGAACTTCAGGACTTGAAGACAGCATATATGAACTTGTGTACTCAGTATTCAATAAAGGAAAAAAAAATAAAAGACCATAATTGTAATATATAAAAACTCTCAGACAGCATTGAGAGAACAAACATGAGAGTCATTGGGATACAAGAGAACATGGAGATATAGGTTAAAGGCATTAAGAACATTTTCAATGAGATAGTAACAGAAAATTTTCCCTATATTAGATATGAGATAGACATCCACATACAGGAGGCATATAGGACACCAAATAGACAAGATCAGAACAAAACCTCTCCAAGACACATCATAATCAAAATGCCAAATACAGAAAATAAGGAAAGAATATTAAAAGGTATGAGAGAAAAACATTAGGTCCCATTTAGATGCAGACTAATAAGGTTCATCTATGACTTCTCATCTCAGACCCAGAAAATCAAGTAGAACCTGGAGTGAGATATTTTTTAAGTTCTAAAAAAAAATCAAATACCAGACAAGATTTCTATATCCAGCAAAGCTATTTTTCAAAATTGATGAAGAAATAAAAAACTTTCCATAACAAGTGTAAACTAAAAGAACTTATGACCACTATGTCATCCCTAAAAAGAATACTCAAAGATACACTGCAAACAGAGAAACCCAAAGACAAACCAGAAATCTCCCAAATATATGAATATCACTGGAAGGGTAGAAGGGCAACAAACTAAATGAAAATCAAAACAGAATTAAATATAGTGAACAAACCAAAATGGCAGGAAACAACAAACACATATCCATAAAAACACTGAATGTAAATAGTATCAACTCCCCCTAAAACATAGATTGGATCAAAATATGAGGTCCAACTATATACTGTTTAGAAGAGACTCATCTCACAGACAAAGACTCGCACAGATTGATAGTACAAGGATAGAAAATATATTTCATGTTACTGGAGCTGAAAAACAAGCAGCAGTAGTTACTCTCATGTCTGACAAAGCATATTTCAAGCAAAAATTAATCAGAAGAGACAAAGGTCACTACATACATTTCCAACAAGAGAATATAACAATAGTAAATATATATGCCCCAAATGTCAGTGTACCTAATTATATGGGGAAAAAATACTTCTTGTCATTAAATCCAAGACAGGCTCTAATACAATAATACTAGATGATTTCATCACACCCTTATTACCAATAATCAGGTCATTCAAACATAAAAAGCAATAAAGATATTTCTGATCCAAATAACACTAAAAATCAAATGTACCTAATAGATACTTTCAGAATATTTCACCCCAAAACAGCTAAATTTACTTTCTTCTCAGCAACTCATATAACATTTTTCAAAATGGACTATATTCTAGATCATAGTCTTAGTAAATACAAAAAAAAAAAAAAAATCCCTGTGCATCCTATCAGACCATAATAGAATGAAACTAGAAAACAACACCAAGAAAAGAATAGAAACCACCAAAACACATAGAGATTGAAAACTCTATAGTCTTTTAAATGATGAATAGATCATAGAAGAAATGAGAGAAATCAATAAATTCTTAGAAACAAATGAGAACAGAAATATAGCATATCAAAACCTTTGGGACACCATGAAAGCAGTTATATTAAAATTTACAGTATTGAGTGTCTACTTTTTAAAAGTAGAAAAATACCTAATAAACAAGCTTATGCTGCAACTCAAGACTTTAGAAAAGAAAGAAAAAACTAATTCCAAAATCAATAGAAGACAGGAAATAATCAAGATCACAGCTGAAATAAATGAAATTGAGAATAAACACAATACACAGGATCAATGTAACAAAGAATTTGTTCTTTAAGAAGATAAATAATATTGATAAGCCCTTAGCCAAACTAACTAAAAGAAAGAGAGAGAAGACCCAAATCAACAATGTTAGGTAAGCGAATGAAGATATCACAACAGACCCCTCTGAAATCCAGACAATCATTAGAAACTATTTTGCAAATGTATGCTCCAATAAACTGAAAAATCTAGAAGACATTTCTAGACACATATGACCTGCTCAAATTAATCAGAAAAATATAGAAAACTTAAACAGATCAATATCAAGTAATAAAATGTAAACATCAATTAAAAGCCTTCCAAAAATGAAAATCTCAGGGCTGCATAGATTCTCCAATGAGTTTTACCAGATCTCTAAAGAAGTACTAATGCCAGTCTTGCTCAATTACTCCATGCAATTTAAAAGAAGGGTGCACTCCAAATGCATTTCATGAATCTATTATTATTCTAATACAAAACCTAAAGGCACATCAAGGAAAGAAAACTACATACTAATATCCCTGATGACCCAGATGCAAAAATCCTTAATATTAGAAAACTGTATTCAAAAATACATCAAGAAGACAATGCACCATGATCAACTGGGCTTCATACCAGTTTCAAGCTTGTTTCAACATAAGCATAAATGTAATTTGCCACTTAAACAGAATCAAGGACAAAAATCATCAAATCATTTCAATGGATGTAGAAAAGGCCTTTGATTAAATCCAACTCATATTTGTGTTAAAAATGCTGAAGAATCTAGCAAAAGAAGGACTTTACCTCAACACTGTAAAGGTGATTTATGACAAACCCAAACCCAACATCATATTGAATGGATAGAAACTGAAAGAATTTCCTCTAAAATCAGGAACAAGACAAGAATATCCACTCTTACTACTTCTATTCAATAGAGTTCTTGAAACTGTAGCCAGAGCAATCAGGCAAGAGGAAAAAATTAAAAAGATATAAATAGGAAATAAATTATAAATTAACTCAGCAAAGTAGCAGGAATACAAGATCAACATTCACAAATCAATACTTCTCCTACACTCCCACACTGATTCTGCTGAGAAAGAAATCAAGAAAACCATCCCATTCACAATAATATTAAAAAATAAAAAACTTGGCACCTAATCTAGCCAAGAATATGAAAGATTTCTACAATGAAAACTATAAAACACTGGAGAAAAAAATTGAAGAAGGCCTAAGAAGATAGAATGACTTCCCATGTTCTGAATAGGCAGAATGAATATTTTCAAAATGGCCATACTACTAAAAGCAATACACAGATTCAATGCAATCCCCATCAAAATATTAATGACATCGGTATTTACAATTTATAGAATTAGAAAAAACATTCTTAAATTCATTTAGAAGAATAAGAGATCCAAAATAGCCAAAGAAATCCTGAGCAAGAAGAACAAGGCAGGAGGCATCACAATACCAGAACTCAAAGTATACTATTATACTTTAGCAAAAGTATAGCAAAAAAAAGTGCAATATTGGCATCAAATAGACATGAAGACCAATTAAATCAAACAGAGAAATAGAGAAACCTATATATTTATAGTCATCTGATATTTAACAAAGGTGCCAAAAACATGTTGGAGAAAAGATAGTCTTTTTTAACAAATGGTTCTGGGAAAATGGGATATCCATATGTAGAATGAAATTAGATCCCTATCTCTCACCCTGCACAAAACCCAAATCAAAGTATATTAATGACTTAGGAATTAGACAAGAAACTCTGCAACTACTAGAAGAAAACTTATAACCAACATTGTATATTGGTATAGGCACTGACTTCCTTAACAAGACCCCTAAAGCTCAAGAAATAAAACCAAGGATCATAAGTGGAATTCCATCAAATTAAAAAGCTTCCACACAGCAAAGTAAACAATCAAGGATGTAGAGAGCCTACAAAATGGGAGAATGCCAGCTACTCCTCTGACAGAGGATTAACATGCAGAATATATATAAAACTCAAAAAACACCAAAGGTGGGGGGAAAAACCCAATCAACAAATGGTCAAAAGAACTAAACAGAAACTTCTCAAAAGAAGAAACATAAATGGTCGACAAACGTTATCAAAAACAAATGTTCAACATCTCTAGCAATCAGGGAAATGCAAATCAAAAGTACACTAAGATTTCATCTTACTCCAGTCAGAATAGCAAATATTTATCTTATAGTCACAGGATCTTATATTATTATTAGAAACAGCCTATATGCCCATCTATAAGGAAACAGAAACAAAAATGACATCCAAATTATTAATACTGTACTCAGAGGAACTACAGCTATGTGCATTAACATGGAAAGATCTCAGAAACATAAAGATAAACATAAAATGAAGCATAATGAGATACATGGCACTCTCTAACCTCAGTTTCCTCATGAGTAACTAAGGATTCATCCATGAGTGCCCACTATATACCAGGAACTATTTTAGTCAATGAAAAAACAAAATGGGGAGGGGGACCCTCTTCCCTCATTCTAGTGATGTGAAAATTCCAGTAATGTGAAACAGGGACAAAAAAATTTATAATAAAGTTATATTAATGATGTTAGGTGATTTTTTAAGCTTATAGAAAAAACACAAAAGGACAAATAGCATCGAGGAGAAGCACTAGGGAGTTTTGAATTAAGATATCACTGGAAAGGTGTCATTTCCAGCAAAGGTGAAAGAAGTAGAAAATAAGGAATAAACATTTCCTATGACAGACTAAGATCGACACTTTCTCAAGCTTATGCTGATTAACAAACATCCTTTCCTATTCCTCAGTGTGGATATAAAATGTTCTCCATTTTTATATCTTTTCAGGAATTTCAGTGGGCATCTTCTTTCTTAGGCTTAGAAGAGGAGGATTAAACCTGGAACTGACTTTATTTTAAGTTAATAAATAGCTTTGAAGAGACTGGGTAGAAAAATACATTATTATTACATTATTCAGTAAGAATTATGCCTAATACCTGTAGTGTTTGAGAAAAACAGTCAATACTAAGAACTCCAATGCTGAGAAATTTTAGGAGGGTGATTGAAAGCTGCTGGCTTACTTTCTGAAAAACAATCCTGTGTAAGTCAAAACCTCACAAACTTGTCTCTGAAATTTATTATTTAACCTAATGCTAGCTCCACAGATAACTATAAAGTTAATGGCAGATGAGAGTCTGTGGCAAAGAAATAATATCAAAATTAATGTCTAGAAAGAACTGGATATAAAATCCAGGTTTTTAACTTAATGGGTCTATGAAAGTCAGAAAAATAACTCATTTTTCTTGGCCTCAGTTTCCACACTTTTAAAGAGAAATACATTCCTACTTCTCAGAAATTGAGGGGGAGAATATATATGTACATATTCTACATCTTCCCCCTGCTAGATGCTAAGCTCCACGAGGGCAACAAACTTGTCTGCTGTTTTCATTTCAGTGCCCCCAGAATCTAGCACGTCTTCCTGGCACATAATAAGTGCTAATTAAGTTTGATTCTTTTTTCTTTCCTCCAGCTTCTAGAGACCTTTCTCTACCTAAACCATTTAACCTGCTCCTATGCTAATAATCATGAATTCCAAGAGTTCTTCTTCCATTTGGGAAACTGACTAATCAGGAATACAATAGCCACATCATGATCTATGTGCTGGACATGGACTTCTTTTACCAGAGGATGATCCCTAGTTAGATTCAGAGCCTCTCAGCCAGCTCTGCACAGTTGCTTATTCAGAAGCCTTTTTGCAGAGGCTAAGAATATGACAGAGTAAAGAAAACCTGCATCCCAAGCTATACAGTGGACCAAAACAGCTGGTGTACAGCATCTCATTGAGGTGGGAGAAAAAGGGATTTTATTAAAATTAAATACTGGACACTCAAGGCAGCTTAAGAACTCAGAAATTTGGGTCCAATAAACAAGAAAAGAATACACCGAAGCCAGAAGCCCCATCACTAGTATGGATTCACCACAGACAAAGGGAGACAACATAGTCTTGGTACGGAGAAATATGAGATCAAGGATTCTGCTTAATCCTAGCTTATCTGAGGCTGCACCATGCACTGGTGCTTGAAAAGTGCACTCTGTATCACAACTGGCCACAGTGAGCTGAGGCAGGAGCTATCTTTGGGTGGGCATGCTGCTGTGGTAACTGTGGGACCCAGGAGATCAGAGACAAAAGAAAACAACCACAATATTCTGGAAAGTGCCAACTGAGGGACCTAGGCTGACCCTGATGTAAAGTGAGTGACACAGGCATGAAGTAGACTGTACTCAGGGGGATTCAAGTAGGAAGGGAGAAAGGGAGACTGACTAGCTTCTCCTCTGTGTCTAGTGGCTCACATGACCAGCTGAAGAGGGCCAGGAGTCTGAGCAGGTGGGAGTGAATACTCTCAAGGACCAAGTCCAGGAAGGCTGAGCTTCCAGACAGCAGTAGTGGAGAATCATCCTCCCTGCCCCATGATTTGATTCCTTGGGAGGCTTCTTAGAACCAGACCCACAAAAGAAATGGGCTACTGTCTAGACCCCGGGGGCAGGTCAGTCTTGTGTCTCCAAAGAAGGCTCCACCCAACAAAGCCCCTGAGGCTAGATTAGATATAAACCCCATCTGCTGGACCTCCCCTCACAGAACACTGCAGAAGCAACCCTCTGGGAGTGCATCAAATGGATCCAAATGAACAAAACACCAACTGCCAATACCTCCTAAGCCATCCCACCTCACACTGGTGAGAAAGGGAAGCAGAGTCCTATATCAGTAGCTTCATCCTTAGGCCACTCCAATTGGAAGCTCAGAAAGTAACGTAAAACAGGAAGGGGTTAACAATCCCCACCTCTGCTCTCTTTATCCATACATAACTCAAGAAGAATTGGAAAAAACAGACTGCTGAACATAGACAATGATCACTCAATCTGGTCAAATATTTTGACCACTACTGTGGAAAAGTTTCCTTCATTCTTCACTAATATTATTATTGGATTATTTTATTTCTTTTTTTTTAATTCTGTGTGTGTGTGCGCGCATGTGCACGTGTGTGTACACATGCATGGGAATCTTGGCTGTGCTGATTAGTTCAGGGACATATATACATACACTTATTTGTTTCCTTTTCTCTCATTTTTAGCATTTTAATGTCAATATTTTTCCTCACATTGTCTTTTGAGGGTTAGGATTTTGTTGGGTTATATATGTTGGTTTAGTTTTGCGTTATTCATTTGTCTATTTCTCTTATTTCTTTTATTTTCTCTTGCTAATGTCCAAATTCTATTGTTCTCTCTCCTCCTTTCCCAATACCTTCTTTCTTCTATTTTCCCTCCTTCTATAAACATCACTTGCTACATCTCTTCTGCATTCTTTCTGTTCACTTTTTGAACTTAAGTCTTTTCTAACTTCCTAATACATTTTTTATTCTCCTAAATAACCTATTTTTATCATCTTTCAGAACTAATTGATCTGTATAACTCCTACCTCCTCCATTAAGGTTAATATAATCATTACTGCTGTGGATGATATATTTGACACCTGGTCTGTGCTTTAAAGCCAGATCTAGTTCATGGTTAGTGTACTGTTGACAATAGCTGAACACATCATTCCTCTTTATTGGTAGCAACCAATGTTGAAGATGTCATAGTAGAATCTGGGTATTGAGTTTAAACCTAGCTATTGTTTGTTGTTTATCCCATCCTATGAGGTGTGGGGAACCTACAGGGATGCTAAAATTTCACAGACTCTGCTGCAGAACTAAACATTCCCTGACATTAATTCAACATAAAGAAGTGAGGAGACATAGCCCAAAACCAAAAACAAGGACCCAAGGAGGAACAATCAGAGAGGGAACTCAGGTCCCACCCCTTGGCATCTATGTATATATCAAAAACAGAGAGAAGTCCCAGAACAAATAAGATAATTACACACAAAAGGACACGAGCAACAACAAAAAAAGGTAGAGAATCTACCTCAACTGATACACAAGTCCAAAACCTCTGAAAATATGAAAAAACAGGCAAACAAATCTTCCCCCCAGAATCCACTATTCTTCAACAAAGGATTCTACTGATAGTGAGGTGGAGGAAAGCCCAGAGAAATATCATTAAAAACTGATTACTAAAGTGTTCAATGAACTAAAAGAAGATCTAAGGAAGTAATTGTGACATCAATTACAGGAGATGAAAGATCATTTTAATAAAGAAATAAAAATAGTGACAAGAAATGAAGTATAACTCCTAGAAATGAAAGACACAATCAATCAAATTAAAAACTCAATTGAAGGCATCACTGACAGATTAGATTGCATAGAAAATAAAATATCAGTCCTTGAAGACAGAACTTCAGGCCTTCAGCACAGGCTATATGATCTTGAGAACACAGAAGACAATAAAGGAGGGAAAATTATAGGACATGACCAAAATATACAAGAACTCTGGGGCAACTTTAAAAGACCAAACTTGAGAATCATTGGAATAGAAGAGAACAATGAGACAAAAACTAAAGGCATAACAAACATTTTCAAAGAGAGAGTTACAGAAAATTTTTCTCATAGCAGAGAACAGATAGATATCTACACACAAGAAGCATACAAGACACCAAATAGACTGAATGAAATAAGGAGCTCACCAAGACATATCATAGTCAAAATGCCTAACATAGAAAATAAGGAAAGAATATTAAAAGCTACAAGAAACACCAGGTCACATTTAGAAACAAACCAAGAAGGCTCACTTCTAATTTCTCAGCTCAGACCTAAAATTAAGGAGGGGCTGGAATGAGATATTTCAAGGTCTAAAAGAATAAAACTGCCAGCCACAGTTACTCTACCCAGCAAAGCTTCAAATTTGAGGGGTAAATAAAAACTTTTAACAACAAGAATAAACTAACTAACAACAACAACAACAATCACCCAAACAATAGATGGGCACTTCACAAAAAATGAAATATGATTAGTTGATAAATATATGAAAAAATGTTCAACATTCCTAGCAATTAGAAAAATCCAAATTAAAACTACACTGAGATTTCATCTCACTCCAGTAAGAATGACAATTATCCAGAATACAAGTAACAATATATTTTGGCAAGGATATGGGGGAATAGGTACACTCATACATTGCTGGTGGGACTGCAAATTGGTGTAACTGCTCTGGAAAGCAGTGTGGAGATTCCTTAGAAAGCTTGGAATGGAACCACCATTTGACTCAGTTATCCTACTCCTTAGCAAATACCCAAAGAACTTAAAATCAGCATACTACATTGACACAGCCACATTGATGTTTGTAGCAGCTCAATTTGCTATATAGCCAAGCTATGGAACCAACCTAGGTGCCCTTCAACAGATGAGTGGATAAAGAAAATGTGGTGTATATATATATATACATATACACACACACAATGGAGTATTGGTCATAGAAATGAATGAAATTATGGCATTTGCTGGTAAATGGATGGAACTGGAGGCTATCATGCCGAGTGAAATAAGCCAATCCCCAAAACTCAAAGGCACAATGTTTTCTCTAATATGCAGATGCACACAATTACACAGAAAAAATATTCCATGACATTAAATCCCACATAGCCTTCCCCACCGCCATAAAAAAAAAAAATGCCCAGAACTAACAAATTCTTGTCTGAGTTCTCCCATACCTTTACAGAAAAACTAACACCAGACTTTCTATAATTATTCCATGAAATTTAAAGAGAGGGAAGACTCCAATTGCATTTTATGAAGCAAGTATAACCTTCATACCAAAACAGACAAAGATATCATGGAAAGTAAACAACAGACCAATATCCCTGATGAACATAGATGCAAATATCCTTAATACCATATTAGAAAACTGCATTCAAAAACATATCAAGATGATAATACACCATGATCAAGCTGATTTCATTCCAGGGATGCAAGGTCGGTTCAACATAGGCAAATCAATAAATGTAATTCATCACAAACATAATTAAAGACAAAAATCACATGATCATCTCAATAGATGCAGAAAAGGCCTTTGATAAAATCCAATACACATTCATGTTAAAAGCACTGAAGAAGCTTGGGATCAAAGGAATTGATAACAATATTGTAAAGGCCATTTATGACAAACCCAAAGCCAACATCATATTGAAAGCAAAGAAACTAAAAGCATTTCTTCTAAAAACAGGAACAATACAAGGCTTCTCACCACTCCTATTTAATATCATCCTTGAAACATTAGCCAGAGTAAGTATACAACAGAAGGAAATCAAAAGATATACAAATAGAAAAAGAAGTCCAACTATCTCTGTTTGCTGACAATATGATTCTGTCTCTGGAAATTTTAAAAAAAAAATCCACCAGAAGACTTCTAGAGCTTATAAATGAATTTAGCAAAGTAGTAGGATATAAGATCAACACCCATAAATCAATAGTTTTCCTATAATCCAACAGTGATTTAGCCAAGGAAGAAATCAGGAAAATCACAATAGCCTCAAAAAATAAAATAAAATACTTGGGAATTAATCTAGCCAAGGAGGTAAAAGATCTCTACAATGAAAATTATAGAACACTGAAGAAAGAAATTGAAGACTTAGCATGTTCTTGGATAGGCAGAATTAATATTGTCAAAATGGTCTTATTAACAAAAGCAATATACAGATTCATGCAATCCTCATCAAAATATCAATGAAGTTCTTCACAGAATTTTTTTAAAAAATATTAAATTCATTTGGAAGAATAAGATACCCAAAATAGCAAAAGCATCATAATATCTGATCTGAAATTATACTACAGAGCAATATTAACAAAAACAGCATGGTATTGGCATCAAATAGACATGAAGACCAATGAAACAGAATAGAAGACAGACATGTACTCAACAGCCATCTCTACTTGACAAAGGTGCCAAAAATATATCTTGGGGAAAAGATAACTGTTTTAACAAAAGGTGCTGGGAAAACTGGATAGGTATATGTAGAAAAATGAAATTAGACCTTTACCTCTCACCCTGCACAAAACTCAATTTAAATAGATCAAAGACTTAGGAATTTGACTAGAAACTCTACAACTGTTAGAAGAAAACACAGGGTTAACACTCCATCATATTGGCGCTGGCACCAACTTCCTTAACAAGACCTATGAAAGTACAAGAATCAGTAAGTGGGGTACCATCAAACTAAAAATCTTCTGTACAGCTATATAAATGATTAAGAACATGAAGAGAGAGCCTACAGAAGGGGATAAAATCTTGGTAAACTACTCCTCCAATAAGGAATTAATATCCAGAATATACAAAGAATTTGAAAAACTTAACACCAAAAAAATTTTTACCCAATCAATAAATGGGCAAAAGGAGCTAAACAGAAACTTCTCGAAAGAATAAACACAGGGACTGATAAATATATGAAAAAAAAAAAATGTTCAACATCTCTAGCCATCAGGGAAATGCAAATTAAAAGTACACTAAGATTTCATCTCTCTCCAGTCAGAATGGCAATGATTAAGAATACGAACAATAACAAATACTGACCAGGTTGTAGGGTAAAAGGTACACTTGTACATTGTTGGTAAGATTGCAGACTGGTACTTTGGAAAGTAACCAGGAGTGGTTACTCTGGAAAGCAGTAAGGAGATTTCTCAAAAAACTAGAGATGGAATTACCATATGACCCAGCTATCCCACTCCTGGGGATTTTCCCAAAAGATCTAAAATCAGCATACCACAGAGATAAAATCACCACAATGTTTATACCAGCACAATTCACAATAACTAAGTTATGAAATCAACCCAGATGCCCATCGATGGATGAAGAAATTGTGGTATGTGTATATATATATATATACACATATTGGAGTTCTAATCAGCTCTTATAAAGAATGAAATTATGGCATTTGCTGGTAAATGGATGGAAGTGGAGAATATCATGCTAAGTGAAATAAACCAGACTCAGAAACTCAAAGGGCAAATGTGTTCTCTCATGTGCAGAAATCAGAGTAAAATTAAAGAAAGGAGAAGGGAAGGAAAGGATAATATAAAGAACCAATCAAATAAAAATAGATAAGCAAAAGGAAGTCTAGTACAAAAAGGAGAATGAGGCAGGGGGGATCATGCACTAAAATCAATTTCCATGTATGTATGGGTTTGTCAAGATGAACTCCACTATTATGCCTAAGTATAAAACTTTAATAAAAAATAGAAGCATTTTTGTGTGATATTAAAAAAAATTCATTGTTCTGCTTGCCTCCATGAGGGGCTCCATCCAGATATTCTTTTCCTTTTTCACTCTGTCTAAATCAGGCATTTTACTCGAAGTTTTCAATGTCCAAGACAGATCATTATATCTCCTGGCGAAAAGCTAAGATGAAGCAGCGAGAGGCTTATATTGGGAGCACTGCTACCACCCATGATGCACAGTGTCTCCGAGGCAGCAAGTGGAAAGGGCAACTATAGAGATATACAGTCCTGAATATCTAAGCCACCCCTTAAAGGAAAGAAATTGATGAAGGACTGCAGGTGTAAATGCTGTGAAGAAAGTCTGCATGGCATAATGCTTAAGTAGGTTCTGATATCTAACTTGATTCATACTGTGATTCAATCACTGGTTGCAGCATCTTGGCAATTGTTTAATCTGTCTGTGCCTCAGTTAGCTACTCTGTAGTATGATACTAACAGCCAGCATACTATACTAAGCATACCCCATGGATTAGGCACTGTTGACACATGCCATCATTAAACCTTCTCCATACCCCATTGAGGTAGATGCTAGTACCATCTTCATTGTACAAATGAGAACACTAATACTGGGATCAGTTCTCTTACCTGCTGGTTTTGTTTTTGTTTTTGTTTTTTTGTGGTGCTGGGGATCAAATCCAGGGCCAGTGTACCCAAGGCAAGTGCTCTACCAACTGAGCTATATCCTCAGCCCCTTACCTGCTATTTTAATCAGCATTTTTGCCACTGTGACAAAACGACCCAACAAGAACAAGTTTAAAGGAGGAAATATTTATTTGGCATTCACAGTCTCGGCTCCTAGGTGGCTGATTCTATTCCTCAGGATTTGAGGTGAGGCAGAACATCAGGGCGGAAGTGTGGGGCAGAGGGAAGCAGCTTAGGATATGGCACCAGAAATCAGAGAGAGAACTCCCCTCACCATGAACAAAATATAAACTCCAAGGGTATGCCTCATCAATTCACCTCCTCCAGACACACCCTACTTGCCTAGTCACCATGCAGTTAATCCCTCTCAGGGGATTAATGCACTGATTAGGGTAAGGTTCTTATAACCCAATCATTTCACCTTTAATCTCTCATGTATTGTCTCACACATGAGCTCTTGAAGGACGCCTAATGTCTAAACCATAACACCTGCCCATATTTACACAACAGACTACATTACTGGCCCAAGTTTAATGCCCAACCAGCCAGCACTCTTGTTCACTACACCATTGTGACAACTGAATTAGCTATGCAAAAAACACCTACAACAGAGCCTGGAATATCATCATTCTTTGGGAAGACCCTGAATAGAACTTCCCCGCTGGAAATAAGAGATCACAAACCTCCCACAGACAGTGGGGTATGGGGTTGGTTAAAGAAAATGGAGAGTTTTGAATCTTCAACTACAAGCCTTGGGAAGCAACAAAGGTTGAATCAGATGAGGGGCCATCAATTAAGAGACCACAACAGTGATTTATGAAATGAGAACAGCCTAAAAGAGTATGATTCTTGGGAGAACAAGGCAGAAGCACCTGAGAGGAGGGTGGTTTTTCAGAAGGCTGACTATGCAAGAAGCAACCCGACAGAGAAGGGGATTTCAAGATGGCTCCTTGAGTTGCAGTGGGTGCAGCTTTCCCTTGGTAGGGTACCAAGAGTGAAAGGAAGCTTTCCAAGGAGATGCATACATTTAATAAGTCGTTATATTTTAAAAGAAAGCAAGATGTTGTAGTTAGACCAAAGATAAGGAGACAAGTCGTCTCTTGAATACATGAGCACATGTGTGAAAATCAGTGCCACTGAAAAGGAAGTTCTGAAATGGGACTCACCTAGGGTAAACCTCTGCTTTTAAACTTTTCTCTCAACAATCACAATTTGTTGGCCTTCAGTCTTTATTATTATCTTTTTTTAAATTTTTTTTTAGTAATAAATGAACACAATATCTTTATTTATTTTATGTGGTGCTGAGGATCGAACCCAGTGCCTCACCCATGTGAGGCAAGCGCTCAACCGCTGAGCCACAACCCCAGCCCTATTATTATTTTTTAACACTGCCTTTATGTAAGAGGAAGGAAAGCTATGTGGAAGATTAAGAAATTTTCACATGTTTCTTGTATGAATAAGTTATTTCATGAAATGGTTTATTTTTGCAGATTCTTAGAGTTTGAATCTTTATCTTCAAAAAAGAAAAGAAAGGTCTTTCTCTTGAAGTGATTTCTCAACAGTAATAACTGAGAGAGACAACAGGGGGAGAAAAGCTTTCAAACCTTTTATCTGAATGTTCTGTTGAACTGTTCAAATTACAAGAACTATGTCTGAGTTTTTAAATTTGAAAAGTGCACAAAATAAACTTTCTGCTCTCCCCAGAAATGATGTGATATTATCTCTACAGGAGAAGAGAGTGGGAAGGTTTAGAACATTCTTTGAGCTTTTCAATTGATGTTAAATGGAATGGATGCCTTCCTATGTCAGGAGGCTGGCTCATTTGCTTCACCCTAAGCCTGCCAGGGTCCAATACGCTGAAATTCTCACTCTCTAGAGAGTTGCTCCTCTCTATGGGATGCTTCATGCCACCAGGCATTAACTGTTGAACCGCCATTTCTCAAGTACAGTGTTGAGCCTTCACAGTATTAGCCACCAAGAAGAGTTACTTGAGAAATGGCTCCCTTTCCAGGAAGTGGTTTTGTGCCAGAAATAGTGTGAGGTATAATGAGTATTTCAGCAAGAGTGGAAACAGATGGAGACAAAGTGAGACATCATCCAAAGTGTCTTCTTCCTGGAGAATCCTCATTATGGCACATCATGAAGAGATGATGCCTCCAGTGTTCAGATTCTTCCTGATTGTGTATTGCAAGACAAGTAACTTAAATCTTCTGGGTTCTATTTTTCTCATATGTAAAATAGAGATATAGTTCCATTTTTCCATATGTAAAATGGAGACTAGTTCAACTAAAATTTTTTAAAAATACATCTTTTCACACAGATTTTGCAATCAAAACCTCCCAAGACTATACAAGGGTCAGGCAGAAGGTAGCAGCAAGGGAAGATTTGTAAAGAGCATGGAGAGAACAGCAGGGAGAAAAGATGCCCCCCAGTCCCTTGTTCTAAGAGACTTGCTCCCATGCTTTTCTGTTGTATCTTGGCATTTTATGCTTTTTCACATAAATTCATAAAGATATTTACTAGAGCATAGTGGTCTAGCATTTTTGGATCAACAAAAAAATATACAGATTACATAGATCCAACATATGAACCCAGGGAAAGGTGAAGAAGTTAGGAAGTATCACTGGGAACAAGGTATACTGGATAAGGAAATTCAAGAAGGTGGGCAAAGCATTATCCAATCCTAGAATGCAATTCTAAGATTATATATATTTATATTTAATTATTACATAATTATATAAATGTATACACATATTTATATATATTATATATTATTGTATTATATATAAATACATATATTTATATAATTTCAAATCCCTATAATGTTTATCTAGGTAATAGAATATGCTGCCCTAACCTAATTTCTATCCTCCAGACCTACCAAAAAAGCCCTTTTTAAGTGGCTGTGTTTTGTTCTCAGATCAGCTGTGGACTCCTAATTAGGCATTCTAGAAGACTGCACATATCACAAAGGGTTTTAGGGCAGCACCATCTGGAGTTGTGCTGATCACTTACCAATTTGTCCAAAATAATCTAGATTGAAACATGTGTTGCAGAAACATGTGTCATACAGATAGAAAAGTGCCGGGGTTTTTAGCCCTGTATTTCCCCCGACCCTGCAGGGGAAGGAGAGGGCCTTACCCTGGCCAGGTCAAATCAGGAAAGGCAGGAGCTGACTGACTGCTGGCACCCAGCCCGCCCGACAGAGGACAATCAGATGGTGTCGGGGAGACCAGTCAGCGCAGGAACTCATTTATTGCAGAAATGGGGAGGAATATATAGTCCCTTTCGACCAATCAGCTTAAAGGTCAATCTGCCACGGCCTGTTCATGCAAGCGAGCACCCTATACCAAATATAAGCAGTCATGCCTTCTCCACGAGCATGGAAGCGGGAGGTAACCAATGAGATAGGTTTCCTTTTCACAGGAGCTGGCTTATACTTTCATTTCCTTGAATGAAATCGCCCCTAGGAACGCCCTACACAAAAGATCACATACAGAAGGTTTCATTCATAATTGTTCAGATGACTTTTTCTTCTTGGTTCCAGGTCAAAGAGGCTCCTAGATTCTTTACATTATGAATTATTTATATTATAAATACAACACATTTCTGGTGATAAATAATTCTAAAATACCTTAGCTTTAGGACATTATGCTCAAGGAAAACATAGAACTCTGTTTGATCCTATTTATTCCATAAACATCTGTAGGCAACACTATTCTAAGTGCTAAGAATGCAGGGATAAATGAAAACTTTTCTGTCCCCAAGGAGATTATAGTCTGTTAAAGGGGACTGGCACACCATTGCATGTATACAAAATAGAGAAAGCGTGCTTTAGTAGTAGCAGAGGTTGCCATGGGAGCACAGGATTAACAACTGAATTGGATCTTTAAGAGTAATAAAGAGTGGAGGAATATTACAAGCAGAAAACTGGAAAAAATGTGGAAATGTAAAAGAGTGTAGGGATTGAGGAAATACGGTGTTTTAGCCTGGGTCTCCTAAAAAGCAGAACCTGAAGAATTTAACGTGCTAACACTAAACTGAGGTGTCCAGGACCATAAAAGTGGAAAGGGGGGTTGAGGCAAGAGATATAAGGTGATGCAATTTCTTACCATAGCTACAGCTTCACAAGCAGAGATACAGAGCAGGCCATTCAGCAAGTATGTTTGCTCAGGATAACTCCAGAAGAGCCATATCTGGGAACAGCCCACAAACAAGAAAATCTCTCCATTTTCCCATTAGTCAAGGTTCTCCCTACAGTGGATCAACTGGCTCCTCCATCACAACTCAAGAATCCAGATCCTACAGTGGGAAGTGATGTTATCCAAGTCTGAACATGAAGAAATAGTCTCCATCAAGTGGTGTGGCAACCTGGAAAGAGAAGGAAGGAAGTGATCAGAAATTCTGAGAAGTTGTTTAAGGTTTTTGTGGTTAAAAAATAGAAAGCATGGAAGGAAGATGAGACAGAAATAGCAGAGATTAATCGCAAAATTTTGGGTATAATTTTGAAGATCTTGGATATTATTGTGTGGGTCAAGAGTTTGTAGGAAAGGGAAGTTCAGCCAGGCATAGTAAAGGGTTAATTGAATATCTAGGTAAAAGCACATCTGTGTTTTCTATTGAATGTTTCAATATCTGGCCAAGATTAAAGAAAATCCCTTCTGGGTTCTTCCAACTTTAGATGTAGAAATAATCAACTGAGATGTAATAATTGTACAGGGAACAGACAAATTGTCAATGAATAAACAATAGCCAATGCTCTTGTCTGTTTTGCTTAACTTCAAATAGGAATTAAACAGTGATTTACTCAAACAACAGATGGATACCAGGTCCACATGGTTTCTTGAGTTCGTTTTGAATTTCATGCGTTGGCTGGTATTGCTGTTGAAACTCTGTGGGAAAGGGCCTTCTTTTCACACCTGGTTTACAAAGTAATTGCCCTGGAGGACGCAACCACATTTAATGTTCTCTGAAATATAACCAAGAATAACGTCTTGTCATTTTTGGAAGAATGATTTTTTTCACTGTGTCATAATAGTTGTTGTCTAATAACAGCCAACATTTATAAACAGCTTTTCATAATCTATGATCTCATTTAATCAGCATAGCAAGTTGATGAGAAAGGACGTATTACCCTCTTGTGCTGTTACCAAATTTTAAAGAGTCAGAGAGATTAAATTTTGTGCCCAATTTCTACAGCTAATTAATGGTGCTGCTGAAATTCTAGATCATACTTTTTTCTGGTTTACTTTGCTACCTCACAGAGGTGTTCTGTGACAGCATAAAGGTGTGTGTGTGTGTGAGGGAGAGAGACATAGAGGGAACAAAGTCACAGAAAACGAAAAATTATCAGAACACCCACACCTATAATTTTCCTGTGGCAAATTTCTGAAAATCTTTCTTGATTTACCTTCTTAGATGACAAAAAAAAAAAAAAAACTTAGATGACAAAAATCCTTGAAGAAATGAATTACAGATATATTATGTGGATTGTCCTTATGAAATTTAATTCAAACCTGTAAAAATTAGAGTTCCTATGATTTTAATATTCTGAAATTCATCTCAAAGATTTCAAAGAATTTTTAAAATCATGACCCTTGCATGTCCAAATATCTTGATTTCCTGGGGGATCAGAAAAATGATCAGCAATAGGCACTGTAGAGCTGAAAGAGTGGAATCTTTACAGTGAAAGAGAAAGATGATCACTTGCGTCCTGTATTTTGTCTTGCAGGTAAGGTCAAAGAGAATAGGAGAAAAAGTTGAAGACCCTTCAGACGAGGTCATCTGTTCCAGCTCTGCTTCCCCACCCCTGGCTATTTCAGATTATGAGCTCCACCTTTGGTTTTCCACCTCTTTCCTGCTCTCATTCTTTTGTTTCTGAAAGTTGCCCAGCAAACTTGACCTCCTCCCATGTATTCCTACTTCTCACTGGATGACCAGATCCTGGCACCTTCTCATTTTCAGCACCTTTGTTCCCCAAAAACTTTTGCAGCAGATTTCTGGAGAAGATGGTGCAAGGATAAAACATGAATTGTGCCTTTTCCCACATTCCCACTGAAACAATTAATGAACATAAAAATTAGACTGCAGAAATACTTATAATATTTGAAAATTTCAAGTATGTAGTATCTGAAGGATGTTCCTTTAAATAAATGTGCATTAGAATACAAATAAAGCTGGAACAAAATAATAAAATAAATTATAAAATAAAATATCCTGAGATTATGGGGAGATTTTTATTTATTTTGTTCTTATGTGCTTAAATATAAGCCTGAATCACTTATGTCAACAAAAAAAAAGATAAATGTTATTCATCAAAAAAAGAAAAAAATTCAAAAGAAGAACTAAAAATAGGAAATATAATGTTGGCTCAATTTTACAACTAACAGAGACTGTAGTTCATTGTTATTTTGTCTACTTTGGATCATAAATAGCAATACTAAGTACTTTGAAATATACCCCAAGGCTAGTAAATAAGAAGTGCCATAAAATCTCCCGCAAGAAAAGGACAATGTACTTTTAATGTTCTTGTGGTTAGGCAAAATGTAGATGTTTGAAATATTGCATAATGAGCTTAGCACTAAAATTTCAAATATGTTGTTAAAAAACAACAAAACGTTGAAACATCATTTCTATTAAGCTGGTTTTAATTTTCTATTTAATCATAAAGAAAATATAGATTAAATCCAGATTTCCTTTAAGCATTTTTATATAGACATGTTTCATTTCAGCATGCTTATTATATCTCTTGAAGCATTCTTCATCAGCACTGTGACAAAGTAAATTTAACATCTCTATTTTTCAGCTTACTCTATTCTAAGGAACACTGCAATACAATGTATGTATGTAAGAGATTCACCCAGTAATGCTCCAATCTTAAGATGTCATAACTGTTGCTTAGTTTGATAGCAACCATGGAAGGTGTAGAGAAGAAAGAGGCAAGACAGATGATTACAAAAACTCATTGAAAAGCTAAAGAAATAAAAAAGTATTAATACTGAACTTTCAAAACTCCTCCAGTACAATATATGACAACTACTTACTAATTTATAAATTTATGTTGTCTTAGATTTTTATCATATTCACATTTTCCTTCTGTTCCATGTAAAATCTTGAAACAGACACATTGTCAGAATCTCTTTTCATTAATTTTTATTTGAGGCTCAGAAATGCTACCTACTTCTTTCTAAATTTCTTTCTTCCATTCTTCCTCCTTTTTTCTTTCTTCCTATAAATTGATCACCTGCTGCATTCCTGGACACTGCTAGAAGCCAGATGTGCAAATGGAAAAAGATGTAGACCTTACCTTCAAAGAGCTCATAGTTGGGAAGAACTAGGCAGTGAAACATAGCACATTATGTTATGTGCATATGTGAATATGCCACAATGAACCTCACTATCATGTATAAATATAATGCACTATGTTTTGATAAAATCATAATGAAAGTGAAATAAGCTCATAGTCGATAAGAGAGTCTGACTTGTAAAACAAGAATCAGAAGTTCCATACAACAGGTTTTAGTTTTGTTTTGGTGTCTTGTTTGGGAGATTTTGTTGTTGTTGTTTGTTTTGTTTTTGTTTTTTGTTTTCTCTTTGTGTTTTTTTGTTTTGTTTTTGCCTATGTTTTGTGGTGCTGAGTTCACCAGGGCCTCGTGCAAGGTAGGCAAGTGCTCTACTACTGAGCCATATCCCAGCCCTGTAACAGCAGTTTCCAAAACACCTACAGCAGAGAAAAGATGAGAGATTGGTATATAAGACAGTTGATGGTAAGAGCCTGGTGAAGGGAGATTAGTTAAGAGATTATTGCAATTTTCCTCCAAAGACAGAATGAGATCATGTCTTATGTTTTGGTCAAAAGATAAGGTTAAGAGAAAATAACTGATGCAACAGGAAACTGAGGGCAGGGACTAGTAGGTCCAGCCTGTTGTTCCAAATATGACATATTCTATGGATGGATAAACATACAAACACCTTAAAGAATCATAGTACAGTTGGACAAAGATTATAACTGAGTTAATTTTTAATTTAGAAAAACAGTCATAAAGGTCAGAACTCAGAGGAAACATTTAATTTGTCTATTAATGGTGGGAAATATTATGCCAAGTATTGGGCTAAGGGCTTAACCTATAAAACCTAAGCTGATATTCACAACAACCCTAAGGATTAAGAATGATTATTTCCTTAAATTTAAAGATAAGAAAACTGAGACATAGGAGAGTTAACAAAGTAACACAGTGATGAAATCAAGATTTCCTACTACAGAGCCTGGCCTCTGCCACAGTACAGGGGGTCTACTTGACTGATGTTAGATGCACCTGCAGACCTTAAAAAATATTGATTTCCAAGCCCCATGATAGACCAAACAAATCAGAATCTCTTTGTTTGTGACCCATAATTTGCTATTTCTCTTTTGAAAGTTACCTACATATTCCTATGAGCACCCACGTTGCTTCAGCTCTGCAGAATGAAGGGGATATAAAATTTACAGTTGAGGAATTAACAAGAGTTTATCAAATGGGAAAACAGGAAAGAGGAATTCCAGTAGAAAAAGGAGCAGTGAGCTGAGACATGGAATGTGAGAACAAAGTATGTGCAGCATAACTAGACCTAACAACTTCCTGGGGAGGAGAAGGAAAATGAAACCAGGAAAGCCTGGCTGTAACCAGATTTTGGAAGACCTCGAGTTCTGTATTAAGAATCTGTTATTTTATTCATCATGTAATAGAAATATTTTAAATTTTTTAAAGCATGGAGTAAAAGACATTCTGATCTATATTTCAGAAAAATAATAGCCCTCAAGGGGAATAGACAGAAAAAGAAAGTTTAGTGGATGGCTTAGGGTTTCTTGAAATAATATGAAGAATTCACACTGGTGAGGGGTTTCTGTTGCATCCTCCTGGAAAATAAACACATTGCACAACAATTAAACTCAAAGTTAACTCCTTGTGGTACTTTGGCATCACAGTTGTTATCCTAAAGTAAATGAACTTGAGAGATAAATAAATTTGACAATCATTTAGGTATGAATAGAACTAAAGTGAATCACTAGCCTTTGTCTAGTGTAAAGTCTATATTCCCTTCATGGAGTATAGACAGAAAAAAGGTGGCAGAAGGAGTGAAAACTCACATTTTAAAATTAGACACAGTTATGCTTCTTCAATCAAGAAACCTCTCATTGAACCATGGGAACAAATGACATTTCTAAAACCACAGTCTCCCATGTAGATCCTGCCTTCTTTACTAAATGGTTCTAAGTTTCTAATCACCTTACCACATAGAGATGGGACACAGAAAAGGTTTGGCTTCTTGCTTCCTTCACAACTGGAGACAGCTGAAAAGTTCCCTTGGGTATGATATATAGAACACAAGTGGTTAACAGTGTGAGGTTCCACGAGAGGATTCAGTAATAATTCTAGCCAAAGATACCTATTTGTACAGAATGGATTAACTTCTTATGCATCTAGAATGGTAGGAACTTATGCCATCTTTCAGACAATAACAACAAAAGAGTCCCACAAAACATTTCATGCAGGGCTTTGTTCTCTGATAGAACTCAAGTGATAGATGGAAAAAATCATAGTTTGTTCAAAGAAGATGAGGTAAAAATATCAAAGCTCTATTTTCTCAAGGATAAACCATTTCAGATCCACAAAATCAAAAAATTGGAATTTAAGTAAATGCACATATCAAGACTATTTGCATTTTTTTAATTATTTGATGTTTTCTGAAAATAGCACAGATGATAAAAACCTGGAAATATGCTAATTAGTCATACACTTATAATCAGAAACCAAATATGAGCCTATAGGGAGAGAACCTAAGAACAAGAAATTCAGGAGTCAATCTAAATAACCTTATCTGACCTTACATAAATCTGTAAGTAGACATTTGAATAACTCCATATTCTTTGAAAAGAAGTCTTTCATTTCTGAAATTAAACAGTGTGACCTGAATACACAAATTTTTCTCCTGTCTTCTGAGACTCACTAATGGGGTATAAAGAAAAGTTTAAAGGAAAATTCTGTTTTATGGCTGTGTGGCATACTAGAATGACCCTTATAATTAAATGCTAACATAATGGTTTCTAAAATGTTAACGAATTGCATTTAAAGCCTACATATGACAAAATCATAGCTAACATAATTTTCAGTGATAAAAGTGAGATACTTTTCCACTAAGATCTGGAAGAAGACAAAGATGCTTACTCTTACCACTTCTATTCAACATAGTAGTAGAAGTTGTGTCAGGGAAAAAGACAACAGAAAGTAATAAAAAAGTCATCCAAATTGGAAAAGAATATTATCACTATTTGCAGATGAATTATCTTATATATACAAAACAAAGGCTGTCCCAAAAAAATACTATTAGAACTATTAAAAATTAATTTAGTAAAGTTGCAGTATGCAAAATCAAATACAAATGTCAGTAGCATTACCATAATGAAATAACAGATTATCCAAAAATAAATTTTAAAATACCCATTTTATCATAAAAATACACTGAAAACCATAAAACAGTGATAAAATAAATTGAAGAAGATGCAAATAAATGAAAAGATATCCTTTGTCAATGGATTGGAAGAATGAATATTGTTAAAATGGTCACACTACCTAGGGCAATCTACAGCTTCAATACTATCTTTATAAAAGTTTCATTGGACTTCTTCACAGAAATGGGGGGGGGGAATTCTAAAATTCATTTGGAAACATAAAAGATTTCAACCATTCAAAGTAATCTTGAGCAAAAAGAAAAAAAAAGCCAGAGTCATAATGCATGACTTTAAAATATAATGCAAATATATAGCAATCAAAAAGGCATGGAAGAGATCCAAGATGGTGGGCTAGAGGGAGGCTGCATTCCTTATCACTCCAAGACCTGGAATTCAAGCAGTGGGAATACTGTTTCTCTGAAAGTTATTAGAGGACCCCCAAGAGCCATGCCCATGCAGGACCCCCAGCTGCCACCATGTCTGTGTAGACTCCTATCTATCAATGTGGGGCTCCCTCAGTACCCTCCATCTTGGGACACTACAATCACTGCCATAGTACCCTCCTCATGGTATCCTGCAACTGGGGACACCAGACTGGATCTGTAGACAGCCTCGTGCAGCAGCACTGCATGCCACAGAGCTGCATCTCCAAACACGTGTCCAACGCCACCACCCAGCCCACCCCATGCCCCATCTCTGAAAGAGGCTGCCTCCATCTTAGGATACCTTCATTGCCATCTTGGGTTATCTTTGCTACCACCATTGCCATCTTTAGTTGGGGCAACTCCCATCTTGGAACACTGGCTGGGGCCTAGAAGCAATATCAAGGTACCTATAGTCCCCCAATTCCCCCCACACACACAGCCACTAATCTGGCACAGCACTTGCAGCTACATGGCCAGCCTGTAGCTAGCAAAATCTGGTCCTGCTCTCCCCAATACAAAACAGCTCTCTGCGACAGATGCACAGACCCCAGAGCACAGCCCACAGGACCTCCAGAGAGACAGGTTCCTGATTGTGAAGTAGAAAGGGAGGGGGTCAGTGAGACAAAGTTTAGAAACTAAATTAGAGACCAGTAATTGTGGGGTCTACTGGTAATATAAGGGGATAAGACCAGGTACCCACATTATACAAGTGAGCCCCAAAGGGGATCCTTGGGGTGCAGTCTTCTAACAGGGACTGGCAAGTGCTATACCCCACCTCCAGGAGTTTGGCCTCCAAGACCAACCCTCCCATCCTAATAACCTTCACCATCCTGAGGGTGGATATACCAGCAAATAGCAGACAACCATACCTACCAGATGAGAAGGGAAGCAGAAAGATACTAAACTCCAACAGAAACATCCTTGAATATTCCTTAGAGATTTTTTTCTTTTCTTTCTTTTTTTCCCCAAACCCTCACCTCCCCAACATTTGTGAAACCAGGACTTTTCATGCATTAGGCTACTAAGGACTGGGATGCCTGAATAGTATATTACAGTTGTGTTGTATATTCTTTTATCTTTTGTTTTTAGATTGTTTCCTTTTCTAAACATTTTTTGTTTGTTTTTTGTCCCCTCTCATATTCACACTTACCTGTCTCCTCAAAGTCACTTTCTCTCTTTTCTCCTGCTACCAGCCAACTTCTTTGATTCCTCTTTCACACTTCCTAAATCTAATAACTCTGTATCCTCACCTCCTACCTCCTTAACATCTCATCCTACACTGCCCTGGTTCTCTCTTTGTCCACCATTAGAAACTGTAGACCCTTTTGCAAACCTACTGTTTATATTGTAGATAATACTTGAACTCACCATTCTTATCTATTGCGACAAAGCTGTAAACATCTTAATAGGAGCTATTTGGTTTAAGGCTGCATATTGTTTGCATTGCATTTATTAATATTGATCTCCCCCTTAAAGGAGAGGTATTGGAATCCTGCAGGAACACTATATGTCTATAGAGGTAAAAACTGTAATACCTCAGATCCACACTACTAGAGGGGAAGACACATGAACAACATGAAAAAAACAAGGGAAAAAAGTGCCCCAAACAAACCAAGATACTACATTATTAGAATCCATAGCCAGCACAGCAGAAAAAATGTCAGAGAAGAAACTCAGGATGTACATAATTAAAATGTTCTGCAAATTAAAGGATGATATAAGAAAGCAAACACAGGCAACAAAAGATCATTTCAAAAAATGATCTACATAAACCAGGCGCGGTGGTGCAAGCCTGTAAACCCAGCACTTCAGGAGGCCAAGACAGGAGAATCACAAGTTCAAAGCCAGCCTCAGCAATGGCAAGGCACTAAGCAACTCGGTGAGACCCTGTCTCTACATAAAACACAAAATAGGGCTGGGGATGTGTCTCAATGGTCGAGTGCCCCTGAGTTCAATCTCTAGTATTCCCCCACAAAAAAAAAAAAAAAGAAAAAAAAAAGAGCTACATAAGCAAATATATGAAGCAAAAGATTACTTCAATAAGGAGATGGAGATTCTGGGGGGCGGGGGGGGGACCTGAACAGAAATGCCTGAAATGAAGGCAACAATAAACCAAATAAAAACTCAATAGAAAGCATCACCAACAGGTGAAATCACTTGGAAGACAGAACCTTAGCAATGAAGACAAAATACATAATCCTGAAAATAAAGTTGACCACATAGTGAAGATGGTAAGAATCCATGAGCAGAACATCCGAGAACTATGGGATAACATGAAAGACCAAATTTAAGAATTATTAGGATAGAAGAAGGCATAAAGTTACAAACCAAAGGAATGAACAATCTATTCAATGAAATAATATTGGAAAATTTTCCAAACATGAAGAAATGAATGGGAAAATCAAATATAAGAGGCTTATAGGACTCCAAATGTACAAAATCACAACTGATCTACACCAAGGCACATTATAATAAAAATGTCTATCATACAGAATAAGGAAAGAAATTTAAAATCCACAAGAGAAAGGAACCAGATTACAAATAGGGGGAAAACAAATAGGATCTCTGTGGATTTCTCAACCCCAGACCCTCAAAGCTAGAAGATCCTGGAACAATATGTACCAAGTTCTGAAAGAAAATGGATGCCAACTCAGAATCTTATATCCAGCAAAATTAAGCTTTAGATTTGATGATGAAATAAAAACCTTCCATGATAAACAAAAGTTAAAAGAATTTTCAGCAAGAAAGCCTGCACTACAGAACATCCTTGGCAAAATATTCCATGAGAAGGAAATGAAAAACAGCAATGAAAATCAGCAAATGGAGGAACTACACTAAAGGAAAAGTCAATCAAAGGAGAAACCAAATCAAGTTAAAAACCAAAAATAAACCAAAATTACCAGGAATATAAACCATGTCTCAATAACAACCCTGAATATTAATGGCCTAAACTCATCAATCAAAAGACATAGACTGGCAGATTGGATTAAAAAAAAAAAAAGACCCAACAATATGCTGACTTCAAGAGACTCATCTCTTAGGAAAAGACATCCAGAAACTGAAGGTGAAAGGGTGGGAAAAAATACACCACTCACACAGACTGCATAAACAAGCAAAAGTTTCTATCCTCATATCAAATAAAGTAGACTTCAAGCCAAAGTTAGTCAAAAGGGATAAAGAAAGACATTTCATACTGCTTAAAGGAACCATATATCAAAAAGACATAAAAATTATAAATATACATGCCCTAAACAATGGAACATCTATCTAACTCTTCTTAATCTCAAGAATCAAATAGACCACAACACAATAATACTGGGTGGTGACTTTAACATACCTTTCGCAACAATGGATACACGTTCCAAACAAAAACTAAATAAGGAAACTATAAAACTCAATAATACAATCAATAATTTAGACTTAACAGACATATATAGACTATTTTATCCATCAATGAGTGAATACACTTTCTTCTCAGCAGCACATGGATCCTTCTCTAAAACACACCATATATTATGCCACAAGGCAACTCTTAGCAAATACAAAGAAAATAGAGATACTACCCTGCATTCTATCAGATCATAATGAAATGAAATTAGAAATCAATGATAAAATTTAAAAAATAGAAGCTACTCCAACATCTGGAGATTAAATGATATTCTATTGAATAAACAATAGATAGCAGAAGAAAACAGAGAGGAGATTTAAAAATTCTTAGAGGTAAATGAGAACACTGATACAACATATCAAACTCTGTGGAACACTATGAAGGTAGTACTAAGAGGAAAGTTCATTGCATGGAGTTCCTTCCTTAAAAGAAGAAAATGTCAACAAATAAATGACATAACATTACATCTCCCTAGAAAAAGAAGAACAAATCAACACCAAAAGTAGTAGAAGACAGGAAATAATTAAAATCAGAGCTGCAATCAATGAAATTGAAACAAAAGAAATAATTGAAAAAACAAAAAGTTGGTTCTTTGAAAAATACAATAAAATTGATAAACCCTTAGCCATGCTAACAAAGACAAGGAGAAAGAAAATTCAAATTTCTAAAATCTGTGATGAAAAAGGAAATATCATGAAAGACAATCTTCATCTTGTCAGATTAGGCCCCAACTTCCTTAACAAGACTCTTAAAGTGCAAGAAATAAAATCAAGAATCAATAAATGGGATGGATTCAAACTAAAAAGCTTCTTCTCAGCAAAAGAAACAATCAGTGAGGTGAACAGACAGCCTACATTTTGGGAGCAAATTTTTGCCACACACACATTAGATAGAGCACAAATCTCCAAGATATATAAAGAACTCAAAAAACTCAAAGCCAAAAATCCAAATAACCCAATCAATAAATGGCTAAGGAACTGAACAGACATTTCTCAGAAGATGATATACAATCGATCAACAAATACATGAAAAAATGTTCAGCATCTCTAGTAATTAGAGAAATGCAAATCAAAACTACTCTAAGATTTCATCTCGCTCCATTCAGAATGGCAGTTATCAAGAATACAAGCAATAAGCCAGGCATAGTGGTGCACACCTGTAATCTCCAGCACTTTGGGAGGCTGAGACAGGAGAATTGCAAGTTCAAAGCCAGCCTCAGCAACAGCAAGGCATTAAGCAACTCAGTGAGACTCTGTCTCTAAATTTAAAAAAAAAAAAAACCCCACACACAAAATAAGACTGGGGATGTTGCTCAGTGGTCAAGCACCCCTGAGTTCAATCCTTGGTACCAAAAAAAAAAAAAAAAAAATCAAGCAACAATAAGTGTTGGTGAGGATGTGGAGGAAAAGGCACACTCATACATTGCTGGTGGGACTGCAAATTGGTACAAACAATCTGGAAAGCACTATGGAGATTCCTTAGAAAACTTGGAATGGAACCACCATTTGACCCAGATATCCCACTCCTCAGTCTATCCCACTCCTCCACCCAAAGGATTTAATAACAGCATACTCAATGACACAGCTACATCAATGTTTATAGCAGCACAATTCACAATAGCTAAACTGTGGAACCAACCTAGATGCCCTTCAATAGATGAACGGATAAAGAAACCATGGTATATATACACAATGGAATATTATTCAGCAATAAAAGAGAATAAAATTATGGTGTTTTCTACTTGGGAATCAATTTAACAAAAGAGGTGAAAGCCCTCTACAATGCAAACTACAAGACACTGAAGAAAGAAATTGAAGAAGACTTTAGAAGATGGAATAATCTCCCATGCTCCTGAATAGGCAGAATCAATATTGTCAAAATGGCCATACTTCCCAAAGCGCTATATAGATTCAATGCAATCCCAATTAAAATCCCAACGTCATTCCTTATAGAAATCGAAGAGGCAATTATGAAATTCATTTGGAAGAATAAGAGACCTGGAATATCCAAAGCAATCCTTAGCAAGAAGAGTGAAGCAGGAGGCATCACAATACCTGACCTCAGATTATACTACAAAGCTATAGTAACAAAAACGGCATGGTACTGGCACCAAAATAGACATGTAGACCAATGGTATAGAATAGAAGACACAGAGAAACTTACATACAGAGAAACTTACACACAGAGAAACTTACATACAGTTACCTTATACTAGATAAAGGAGCCAAACACATACACTGGAGAAAAGACAGCCTCTTCAACAAATGGTGCTGGGAAAACTGGAAATCCATATACAGCAAAATGAAACTAAACCCCTATCTCTCACCATACACAAAACTCAACTCAAAGTGGATCAAGGACCTGGGAATCAGACCAGAGACCCAACGCCTAATAGAAGAAAAAATAGGCCCAAATCTTCATCATGTTGGATTAGAAGTATGGTCGCCTAATAGAAGAAAAAATAGGCCCAAATCTTCATCATGTTGGATTAGGACCATACTTCCTTAACAAGACTCCTATAGCACAAGAAGTAAAATCAAGAATCAACAAATGGGATAGATTAGAACTAAAAAGCTTCTTCTCAGCAAAAGAAATAATCAATGAAGTGAACAGAGAGCCGACATTTCGGGAACAAATCTTTGCCACACACACATCTGATAGAGCACTCATCTCCAAGATATATAAAGAACTCAAAAAACTTATCACCAAAAAAACTAACAACCCAATCAATAAATGGGCCAAAGAGCTGAACACAAACTTCACAGAAGAAAATATACAATCCATCAACAGACATATGAAAAAATGTTCAACATCGTTAGCAATCAGAGAAATGCAAATCAAAACTACTCTAAGATTTCATCTCACGCCAGTCAGAATGGCAATTATCAAGAATACAAACAACAATAAGTGTTGGCGAGGTTGTGGGGAAAAAGGCATGCCCATACATTGCTGGTGGAACTGCAAATTGGTACAACCAATCTGGAAAGCAGTATGGAGATTCCTTAGAAAACTTGGAATGGAACCACCATTTGAGCCTGCTATCCCACTCCTAGGTCTATACCCAGAAGACTTAAAAACAGTGTACTACAGTGCTGCAGCCACTTCAATGTTTATAGCAGCTCAATTCATAATAGCTAAACTGTGGAACCAACCAAGATGCCCTTTGATAGATGACTGGATAAAGAAACTGTGGTATATACACGATGGAATGATGGCATTTGCAGGTAAATAGATGGAGTTGGAGAATATCATGCTAAGTGAAGTAAGCCAATCTCAGAAAACCAAATGCCAAATGTGCTTGTTGATAAGTGGATGTCGATCCATAATGTGGGGAAGGACATGGGAACAATGGTGGATCTCTGTTCACAGGGGTGTAAGGGGAGAGGGGGCATGGGGACAGCAAAGGTGGTGGAATATGATGGTCATAATAACCCTAACTTTATGTATGACTGCATATATGTTGTGATTCTATACACCTTACAACTAGAGAATTGATGTTATCCTCTATCTATGTACAATGAATCAAATTGCACTGTTAATATGTAAGCCTAAATAAAACAAATAAAAAAAATTATGGTATTTTCAGGTAAACGGATAGACCTGGAGAACATCATGCTAAGTGAAGTAAGCCAATCTGAAAATACCAAAAGCCAAATATTCTCCCTGATAAGTGGATGCTAATCCATAATGGGGGGAGGGGGAATGGGACAAATGGAGGAATTTAGGATTTGGCAAAGGGGAGGAAGGAGAAGGGGTATGGGGTAGGAAAGATGGTGGAATGAGACAGATATCATTACCCTAGGTACATATATGATGACAAGAATGGTGTGACTCTATATTGTGTACAACCAGAGAAATGAAAAATTGTGCTCCATTTGTGTACAATGAATCAAAATGCATTTTGCTGTCATACATAACTAATTAGCACAAATAAATAAATTTTTGTAAAAAGTCATGGAATTGTCATGGCATAAACGCACATACACAAATGGAACAAAACAAGGAGCCCAGAAATAAATCCACACATTTACAAGTCAGCTCATTTTTGACAAAGATACCAAGAACACACAATAGGGGAAAGGACAATCATTTCAAGAAAGGGTATTGGGAAAACTGACTTTCCACATGCAGAAGAATAAAGTTAGATACTTACACCATATATAGAAAGCAATTTCAAAATGAACTAAAGATTTAAATAAAAGACCTGAAATTATTAAACTATTAGAAGAAAACAGGGGAAAAGCTCCATCACGTTGGTCTGCTTAAAAGTTTCTTGGAAATGACCTCAAAAGCACAGGTAACAAAAGTAAAAATAGATAAGTAGGATGATACAAAACTAAAAAGTCTCTGCCCAGCAAAGGAAACAATCAACATGGTGAAGAGACAGCCTATAGATTGGGTGGATATATTTGTAAACCCATAGTCTGATAAGGGGTCAATATCCAAAATTTATAAGGAACTCAACTCAACAGCAAGAAAACAAATAACCTAATGAAAAAGTAGGCAAACAGACATTTCTCAAAAGAAGAAATACAAACAACCAACTTACACGCGCAAATGCTCAACAACAACCCTTGGGAATATGCAAATAAAAATCATAAGGAGATGTCACCTCACACTGGTCATAACAGCTTTTATCAAAAAGACAAATGATAAAAAGTGTTGGCAAGGATGTGAAGGAAAGGGAACCCTCGCATGCTATTGGTGGGGGTGTAAATTAGTACAGCCATATGGAAAACATTTCCTGTTCCTGAAAAATTAAAAATAGAACTTCCATATTATCCAGCAATCCCACTATTGGCCATATAATTCAAAGGAAATTAAATTAGTGTGTCAAAGAAATATCTGCACTTCTGTGTTCACTGCAGTATTTGTCACAATAGCCAACATATGGCATCAACCTCAGGTGAATGGATAAAAAAAATGTGATATAGACACAATGAGATAATGTTCAACCATATAAAACAACACAGATGATCTTGGGGTACATTATCGAATATGATATAAGCTAGGTACAGAAAGACAAACACCATGTGAGCTCAGTTACATAAGGAATTTTAAAAATTCAAATTCATATAAGCAACTACAGGGCAGGGGAGGGAGTTGAGGTTAGTGAGATTCTGGGAAAAAGACACAGAATTTCAGTGAGGAGGAATACATTCAAAAGATCTGTTGTATGACACGGTGACTCTAGCCATGTGTTATATTCTTGAAAATCTCTAAGAGGTTGATTGTAAGTCTTCTCACCACACACAGACAAAAAGACGTATTAATAATGGATACATATATCAAAACTGTATGTATATGATAAATACTTTTAATTTTGTCAATTAAAATTAACTAACAAAGAGAATGTATTTCAATTTTTTTTAGTCTATTAAAGGAGAAGATTCCTTGACTGAAAATGTCAATTCATTGCAGAATAGGCACAAAAGTAAGAACTCTATGGAAGTCAAAGAGTAAAAGATCCTTGGTTTAAAAAAAAAAAAAAGTGGCTTTTTTCTAAGTCTCTGTGGAGAAATTTATCTTCTCTTTTGATAGCTACAGAGGGTATGGAGGAAACATAAAGTGTCACGGCTCACAAATAAACTTCAGATAAGCAAATCTCTGCCCACCTGTCACACTACGCCTGTCCCCTGCCAGGCCCCAGAGATAGCTGAGACTTCTGAGAGTTACACTGTGAGTATAAGATGAATATAAAGTAAGTCTGTGTTACAAAATGGCATCATTCAAAAATCAAATTGGTTTGACCTTGATGCTGAGTAGAGGAAAAAAAATATCATTCCTGAGAATTCATAACTGCACCTATCATTCATACTAATAGTGTAGTCTGAAAAAAACTCAAACAGATAATTTAATAGAAAATAGTTGGCTGTGTTCTATTCAGCAGCAAACTAATTCTCCCTTAAGGAATGCAATGTCAATCCAGGCTTCAAAGAATTCCCACAGATAAATTTGAAAAGAACATGATGATCTCACAATCAAAAATCCCAAAACACATTAAAAACAAAGAACAATCATTGAAAGGCATCAAAAGCAGTAGCCAGCAGAATCGGATCTGCAAGATACCAGATAATGGTATTCCTAGAAACAGACTATACAATAACTGTGCCTTACATGTTTAAAGAAATAAAAGAAAAGATTTACAATGTGAGCAGAAAACCAAGAGATTTAGAAATAACCAGATTGGGGAAAACCAAATCATCCTTCCAAATACTCAAAATATCTTCTTCCTTGGAATGTAGGAAGTCAGTAGAGAAAGTAGCTCCTACCCAAACAGTGAGAGCAAGCCAGTAGCCCACAAAAATGTTTGAGCCTGTCCTAGAACAGAGGTCACAAGGTAACCTAGTAAACCAATATACCAAAAGGTGACAATATCCTCTAGGGAGAAATGGACACCATAACTGTTTGGTCTTTGGTGAAGAACAGGCCACAGGAGGCGACCACTACAGAAGTGGGCAAGAAGAGAACATTTGAGATTTTAATACAATGTTAAACAATGAGTTGGGGCTGTCAGATAGTTCAGAATGCCTGGAAGACCCAGACACAAGAGGAATCTGAACCCACCCAGAAAATCTTTTCCACTAATCTCCAATGGATATTTAAAATATTGGTGAAGGAAGAGGAACACTGAAAAAATTTGCTTCTGTGATAAAGACAAATAGAGCCTGCGTAAGTTTGAGATTGGAGAGGAGAATAAGAAAAGGCCTCCTGCACCCTAGACATTGTGTAAGAAAGCAGCAAAGTCCACTGCCACTGGCAGAGGGAAGGAAAGCCTGCTCTGGTCATCAGAGCAAAGGCCCTACCTCTCAGTCTGACTCAGGTCCCTGCTCTCTTGAAGTTATATGAAACCCCCTTTGCTCTAAAGTTGCTTTTATTTCTTTTGCTATATCCTCAAAAACAGGGAAAAGGAAATAATAGTACCTAACTCTCCAAAGACTATTTCGTAGGTAAATGTGAAAAATAATTTGATGAAATATTAAAATATTAAATATTTAAAAAGTTCATTCATTCTTACAATTGAATTCACTTGCCTGGTTATCTAAAATTCATTGGGAATAACCAAGACTCTCTTCCTAGGGTGAGCATCATTACTCCACAGAGAAACAAGGTGGAAATGGGCATTTCACCTAAAAGCAGCAGAGGAGGCTCTAAATTATGCCATAATCACAGTCCTCCCTGCTACCACCAAAAAAGGAAAATTAAAAACACCTCTTCCAACCTTTAAGGACTTCTAGGCAACTAGAAGCAGCAACTCTGGAGACCAAGATTAGGTACACAGACAGACAGACTAGACAGATAGATAAATTTGGAATGCAAGATGCCTGTATGAGAAATACTTATATGGAGATGATTTTATTCTTAGATGTGAGCAGAGTACAACTATATATGGAGGAAGATAAAGAAGGGGGTGTCTGAAGAGAGAAGGGGGATAATTTAATTTTATAACCTAAGAAATTTGTTTCATTTTAACAGTGAAAAGTACAGTTTTTGTATGGGTTATCTATTTCTGATTTGGAAAAAACTAATAAGCAATATATGCCTTCACTAACACCCACTTATTTAGTTTTGCTTAACAATTATTTCTCTACTATGTGCCAGGTTTATTATGGTCATTTAGGAGTCAAATATCAGTAAAGGGAGATCAACAATAAAAAACAAACATGATAAATGAATAATTTATTTAATGTATTAGGAATAAGTGCTGTGGCTGAAAGAAAGGGTAAAGAGGATGGGAGATTAGAAACGCAGAGGGTTGAGGTTATAAGCAGGATGGTCAAGGTAGATGCCATTGAGAAGGCCAGGTAATGAGCACACACAGGAAGTTAGCACCAGTAGGAGCATTAGGAGCATTTGTGCAGAGAGAATTCCAGATGTATTTGAAAGATGGTATTCCAGAGGAAGCAGGGTGAGTGGTGGGAATAGAACAAGCAAGAAGAAAAGTAATGGGAAAGGAAGCCATCTCTTCCTCCTTATTCACCACTGAAGGAAATCACATAAATGCAGTGATGGACTCCACTTTCAGATAAATGACCCAACCTGAGCTGCTGTAACTCAGTCCTAGAGTTCTCCCTTGTCTAAATTCTCCCATCCCACAGCAGAATTTCCACCCCTGTGCTTAGCAAGATGGCAAACTTGCCCCCATGCCCTACCTGTCCACAGATGTTCTTGACTCTTATTTTGTTCAGTAAAGAGAAGGACATGGAATGTGCTCACATCCACGCAATTGCACTCCTCCTTCCCATTGCACTCAAAGAGAGAACCCACCCTCTGACACAAGGCTGGCCTCTGCAGCTGGCTGCATCCCTCACCCCTTCAATTGTCCTTCCTTAGGGTCTCCTTCTTGAACTTGGGTGCTTCACCTCAATCTATAGTCTCCTTAAGCAGTTTCATTCATCCCATTACTATAAATTTCCATCTATATCTTGACATGATTTTCTAAGCTACATCTCTAGTTATGATTTGCTCCTGTGGTTTAAGCAGGGTTTCCAACCATGTACTAGACATATATGTTCTATTACAAATTACACATACACAGAATCAACTATCAGACCTAAATTGGGTGTGGTGGCGCACACCTAAAATCCCAGTGGTTGAGGAGTCTGAGACAGGAGGATCATAAGTTCAAAGCCAGCCTCAGCTGCTCAGCTAGTCCCTAAGCAACTTGGCAAGATCCTGTCTCAAAATTTATCCTTTTTGGGTTTGGTATTTGTTTGTGTTTTCTAGTACCCAGAGAGGAAAGTGCTTAATTTCATTAAACCATGCCTGTGAGCATGGGAGGAATGATTGGTTGCTATGTAAATTAACCTTAAAACCACACCACAACAGAGAAGTTCACAGGGGGGAAGCTCTTGAGACTGAAGAAGTTAAAGCTTAAAAAGCAAATGAGAGAGTTTGGAGATTTTCGGAGACAGCAAGTGAGAGAGAGTACAGCATTGGAGAATATAAAATTCTCAGAGAAAGCCTACAATATAGGATGTCACCAAAAAGAAAAAGAAATGAAGCTACAATATAGGCAAGAACAAGGTTCTCTATCTGTGAGGGAGCCATGAAGAGTTCTGAGGAGGGGAGTAACCTGAGAAATATAGATGTTAGGAAATACAGAGGTTCCACCACTGTATATTGGTGGAAAGACTTGGCTTGAGCCATTTTTTTTTTATCCTCCACAAAATCTAGTACAGTGCTTTCAAAGGATGTGTGGAAGTCAGAAATGAATTGTGTTAGATTTAAGTAAATGATAGATACTTTGTGGAGAGTAATGAATGGTTGTGTTGTGTGCAAAGCACAATTCTGAGCTGTCTAATATGAAAGGGGACATATCGGGCTATTGTAAAGTTGAGACCAACCTCGTGAGTCCCACTCTCCCCGTTTGAAGGCTGGTTGCCATGGTTACAGCTGCATGGATAGGCTTATTTATAGCTATGCACTATCTTTAGTGAACTCCACAACAGATGAGAGAAAAATTCAACTGTGAAGCCATGTAAGTGCATTGCAAGCACTTAGGAAGAGCAATAGAATTAAATATAAAGCAGAATCTCAAAAACACTACAGAGAGACCCATTTTAAACAACTGTTTTGTGAATAGTGTTCTTAGTAAATTCAAAAGATGAAGGGGTATAAACTGCCAAAACTCAGATTTTTGCATGCCCTCTGCCAGCTCTACTTCTACAATTTACAAGTATAAGTTCCAGGATAGATTCCAAAATAAATAAATTTCCTTTACCACTAATCATGGCAAGACACCTACAGACATTGGTCCTTTCCATTCTCACTATAACAACATGACATAGGTACTATTTTTATCTCCATTTTACATATTAGGAAAAGGAGGTACAATGAGGTTAAGACTAGCCCTATACAAGAGCCTAGGCAGTCTGTTGTGATCTTAACTACTATGATATACTGATTTATTTTGATATGTACAGCAGAAAGATCTGAGGACCAGAACTTACTGGGAGACCAAGAAGCCACACTTATTTCAATTTAAAGTAAATGCAAATCTAAAATAATTATTTTGTTATTGAGAATACTGAGAATTCATGCTGCAAAACCAAATGTACCCAATTTCAAAGAAGACAAATCAGGTGCATCCTATTCCTGTTTCTAAAGAGTGACATCAGGGGCTAGAGTTGTGGCTCAGTGGTAGAGCACTTGCCTAGCATGTGTGAGGTACTGGATTCAATTCTCAGCACCGCATATAAGTAAATTAATAAAATAAAGGTCCACCAATATCTAAAAATATTTTTTAAAGAAAGTGAGATCAGTATTCCTTTTCAAGGAAAGTTTCCCTGTTTTATGTCAAATGAAATAAAATTTACAGAAAATTGATTACCTATGTGAGCATGCATGTAAATTTTCAGAAATGCACTACAACATAAACCTCAAAAGAATGGATATTGATAGCTATTGAGTCTTGTATTTCATTTAACCTTGACAAGTCAATGAAGTAAGGATTATTGATTCCCTAGTTAACAGATGAAAAAAACTGAGGTTCACAATGGGTCAGACTTTCTAAAACAAATATACCTAGTAGGCAGCAGCACTGGGCCCAAAATCTGTCTTTGTAATGCTAAAGCCTAGATGTTTTCCCAATATACTTCTATGTCATCATGACTTAAATGGCTTGTTTTTCCACAGAAGCTCTCCTCAAAGTCAAGGAAGCTGCCTTTGAGCAACCATTGCTTATTTGCCCAGAGAAGTCCTAGTCTGATGCATGAACCACACTGGATACACATTTGATAAACAGATAGGTATCATGATGCCACGACTTGGGCTAGAATACACAAACATGTTTTGGCAAATGTTCTTCACTAAAGGTAGCTTTGAATAAAAGCAAAATGGTAAAGTTTTGGAATTCTTATCTATCACTAGTAATCATATAATCTAAGGTTTATATAATATTTGTTTGTGTTCTTATGACATAAATATTTGCCAAGAACCTACAATGTTCTTTTCAGTGTGGTATATTCTGGGAATAGTGGTGAATAAGACAAGAATTTATTATAATGTTGAATGGTGGTGAAAAAGCAATTTTATACTCTAAGAACATTCAGAATCTCCATGCATTCAAGGTACTTGATCTTGAATCTGCCACGCACCAGATAGCTTGAGAGGTAATGAGGACATGCGGGTGAATAATTCACATTGCTAGAAGTAACTTAAACATCAACTTTATAATGATGTCTAAACTTAGTGTACCAAAAGGCTTAGCCTTCACCCAAGGTCATAGAACAAAACTGAGCTTAAAACCAATGTTTGGGGCTGGGGTTGTAGCTCAGTGATATGTGAGGTACTAGGTTCAGTCCTCAGCACCACATAAAAATAAATAAAGATATTATATCCATCTACAACTAAAAAAATATTTTTTAAAAAACCCAATGCTCGATGATATCTTTGAAATTCTCCTAAGGGTTCAAAACAGTGAGAAGCTCCTTTAATCTCTGGCATTTCATGATATGACAGAATTCCTATCTTTTCCTCTAAATTGGGGGAGATGCCAGAAAAAGTAACATCACATCTGCCACAAAGATATGGGAGCCACTATCCCAACAACAAAGGATTATCTGGCCCAAAATGTAAATAGTTTTCTAAGTTTAAGAAATCTCTGGTAGGTACAGTGGTGCACATCTGTAATCCCAGCACCTTGGGAGGCTGAAGGAGAAGGATTGCCAGTTCAAAGCCAGCCTCATCAATTTAGCAAGTCCCTAAACAACTTGGTGAGACCTTATCTCAAATTTAAAAATTAAAAACCAGGCTGAGGATGTGGCTCAGTGGTTAAGTGCCTCTGAGTTTAATCCCTGGTATCCCCGCCCCCCAAAAAAAGTAAAAGAAAAGAAACTCCCCCCACCCTTTGTGTACATTATTTTATTTTATGTCCTTTTTTAAGTTAAAAAAAACTATAGAATATGTACAACAAAATAAAAGACCACCCTTCCTCTCTGAAATAAACCAGGAGCTCACATAACGAACACAGAAGTAGTCTGATACCACACACACACACACACACACACACACAAGGTGAGGCTTATCTTCAAATACTTAAAACTGGGGGAATAATATTGTGGAGTTCATCTTTAGAGTACCAGTTTGGTTGAAAAGTTCATATCCAACTGGACCATGATTATAGGCTTAGATAGCTGGTATACTCAACTCATTTCTGAATTTATGTAATTAATAAGTAACACTCAGACCTCTGTTTGGATTCATAAATGTATTATTTCAAGGAGAAAAGTCTCAATTGTGTCTTAAATCAAAAGTAGATAGAACCAAAACTCTAGTCAGTAAGGTCCCAGATCCATAGAATATCAACGTCCAGAGACATAACTACAACACTCACCTGCTTCTGATTTTAGCCACTACCTACCAACTTCTCACCTCACTGTCCCTGTTTCCAATTCTAAGAATCTAAATTAAAATACTGTCTGGCTTTAGAGATTGATAAAAATTTTAATAATAACATGAATGGAATGAATCCTCCAGCAAGTCTTGAAATAGACATGAGAACAATAAATAACTCTCTTGTGCTGATAAAATACTCATTTAAAGAAAACTTTTAATTATGAAATTAACTTTCTGCCTCAAGGAGTCTCCCAACCCAAAATAGCAAACACAAAAGAACTGAAGGAGGGGCTGGGATTGTGGCTCAGTGGTAGAGTGCTTGCCTTGCATGCGTGAGGCACTGGGTTTGATCCTCAGCACCACATAAAAATAAATAAAATAAAGATATTGTGTCCATCTACAACTAAAACAAAAATTTAAAAAAAAGAACTGAAGGAAATACACTGGCAAAGGTCAAAATATTTCTCAAGATATTTTCTGAAAGAGGGAAAGATTGGAACATTAATATAAGATGAAATATAATAATAATATAAATCCAAGCCCTGAAGGTGAAAACAATGGCACCTTTGTTTTAAGAAAAAGATTCAAGCCTTATTGAACATCTATGCACTAAATAGCATAGAATGGAAAAAATGAGTTAACATTTATTGAACATTTACTATTTTTGCTTTAATCTTCAACCCAATGAGTTAAATATTGTCAAAGGGTGATATCATAATTCAATTATTGAAATTAAAAAGGATAAATCTGATTTTATTGTTTACCTAAATAAGGAAGAGCTGTGCAAATCAGGCACAACCTTTTCAATATTATATACCTAGAATAAAATTTTATGCACACATAATGTTACCTCAAAATATATTTAAAGGAAAATCTGTTAGAAAGGTATTGACAAATTGACAAAAAGGCAATAGAGAATGATTTCTACTGATCAAACAAACAAAAAGTAAACCAAGATAGAGAGGAACTATTATATTTAATAAGGTAGAGTTAGATATACTGAATCATTGTCTCTGTATCTTGTATCACCCTTAACACACAATCCCTTTTTACCTCTAGCTGGAGCAGCAATCCCCCAGTAGATTTAAGCTGAACTCAAGTCCTAACTAAGGGTCTTGTGGCTGGAAGAGTAAGAGAGATTATGTCCTTATGGACACATGTATTGATCTACAAGTAGAGGCCTCCAAACTGTCTTTAAGCAAGCATTTACCAGGTAGGAGTGGGTCACTTCTGCAGGTCCAAAGGGCTCAGTGGTATTTGAGATTTCAAATTTATAGAGTCCAGACATCCCTTTGCCAAATCTAGGAGTCCCACACTCCAAACAAGTCCCTGAATTTGGCATAGAAGATGTGTTGGAATAGGGAATTCAAATTTCTCTAGAGATCTGCTACTATTTTTTTGATTTTTGAAATTGGTGCATTATAGTTAAATATAAAAGTGGAATTCACTATCATTTATTCATACATGCACATGACATAATTTGTTCAGTTTTGGTCTGCAGTTCCTCTTATTTCCCATTTCTCCTCTCCCTCATCCTCTTCCTCAACTCCACTGTTTTCCTTTCTATATTCATGAGATCACCTTTCTTTTCTTTTTAGTTGCTGTTTTTCTCTGGCTTCCACGTGAGAGCATTTGACCCTTGACCTTCTGAGTCTGACTTGTTTCACTCAGCATGATGTTCTCCAGTTCCATCCATTACCCAGTAACTGACAATTTCACTCTTGACTGAGTAAAATTCTATTGTATATATATATCACATTTTCTTTATCCAGTTTTCTATTGAGGGACACTTAGGTTGGTTCCTTAACTTGGCTATTGTGAACTGTACTGCTATAAACATTGGTATGGATGTTTCACTATAGTACATTGATTTTAGTTATTTTATATAAATACTAAGGGGTGGGAAAGCTGAGCCAATACATTGGCACAGACATCAGCTTCCTTAATAAGACTCCTAAAACTTAAGAAATTAAGAATCAATAAGTGGAATGACTTCAAATTAAAAGGCTTTTGCAAAGAAAAAGGAAACAATAACAAAAAGGGAGAAAAATCTTTGCCAGCTACTCTTCTGACAGGAGATTGATATCCAAAATATATACAGAGCTCAAAGATATAATACCAAAAAATAATAATAACCCAATCAATAAATGGGCAAATGAACTAAACACATTTCTCAAAAGAAGAAATGCAAACGGTCAACAGATACATGAAAAAGTGTTCAACATCTCTAGCAATCAGGGAAATGTAAATAAAAACTGTATTGAGATTTCATCTCACTCCAGTTAGAATGATAGTCATCAAGAATACTAACAATATGCCTGTAATCCCAGTAACTCAGGAGGCTGAGACAAGAGGATCATCAGTTCCAGACCAGCCTCAGCAACTAACAAGATCCTATCTCAAAATAAAAAGGGGATGGGTTCAATCCCCAGTACCAAAAAAATACAAAGAACAATAAATGTCATTGAGGATGGGGGGGAGGTACACTCATATACTGTTGGGGGACAGTAAATTAATACAACCACTTTGGAAAGCAGTATGGAGGTCTGTTGATATTAAGATTTAGATCTGGCTCTTAGATTTTTCTGCCCTTTCAGCTATAAGAGATAAGTCTCTTTATAGACTGCCAACTAAGATCTTTAATTTTCTTATTTTATCTTCAATTGATGATAAATGAATCTTTAGCATTCCATTTTTTTCTTCAATGTGTTAATGTTACCCAGCAAGAGACATATCCACTCAATAACTCATAATTTCTACTTCCCCCATAACTCCCAAGTGTCTGAAATATTACACTGGCCAATGTATTTCCTTCCAATATTATACCATTCGAGTTTACCACTAGTGAAAATTTATCCATTGCACATATACAGCATGCCAGAGGACCTAAGTACTCTACCTAAGAATGGTGATGAGGTCATTCAGCTCCCAAATTACACTATAAAGCCATATCTGGGACCAACTGTCATAGGTGTGACTTCTTGGAAACATTCTGGAATGGAGATTTGCACTGAGGTTTCTTGGAAAGTGATTTCATGACAGATACCTGTAAGGACTGGATAGGGGATAATGAACTGTGAGGCATGATGCAGTTGCCATATAGATCTCGGGTGATCCCATAGGATCTCAAGAGGGGGTGGCCCTTTAGAGTTGTCTGAAATTAAGGCAAGGTGTGGGCCTCATAATTCCACATTGGCCTCTTACTGGATGTGGGCTACCCCTGTGAAAGCAAAACCCTGAGAGAGGCAGCTTCCTCTGAGGCAGCTCCTGGTGAGAGACAGCTGTGAGCCATCAGAACACAACGTTCCCAGAAACTGGAAGAATACAGTTGCTCTAAAAACAGGAAATAGACCTTTATCCTTGTAATATTATCTTTTTCTGTATAATATTTTGCTTTTTAACAGAAAATGGTCCTTACTATCCATAGTAGGGTCTCTTTTCATAATATTTTCTAAAATGTTCTGACTCTCTACACTGTACTTTAAAGCCAGATCCATATTTTAAATTGATGCACAATTGCTTAAAATTACCCTTTTAACATTGCCACCCTCAATCATCTACTTTATAAAGAACTACCTGTTTCCCCGGGATTATTTTTAAACCCATTATTGCAGACACAATTGGAGATCCAAATTATTTAGAATTTTTCTCACAGTATTAGACTCTTGATTGACTTTTGCCAACTATTTGTAGTTTAGAAATAAAAGTACTTAATAATATATTGGAAATACCAATCATAATCTTAGTACCTCTAAAAAGTAAGTTTGGATATAGCCGGAAATATGATCTAGGGTTCTGATTTTCTAGGACCTATCTTATTTACTTAATAATGAAAAAGAATAAGGTTAGGAATATATTATTCAAAAGAGCAAAAAATAATTTGTTAATCCATTTATGTCTTTAATTTAGTATGACATATATTACTTACAAATTTTTTCTAAAAATGAGATTTACATGTGATAGTTCAGCAAAATATCTTAGAAATTAAGTCAATGTTCATGCTTTCTCTTTCAGGCACCCCTTGCAGTGCTATTCATATTTAAGACAGAAGCTCAGATATGCAAAACTAGTTCCTAGAAGACTAAAGACTAAATGATGTGATATTAAAAAATATGACAAGCCCAATAAAAGATTTTGTTCTCTTCTCCACCTTGTTGTTTTTTATCCTAGCAGAAAGATGAAGGAAGTGGTATACTCACTATTTGTGGTCAGTAGCATAAGAATGCTGGATGACATTTTTTAAAAATCTGAACTTCTAAGTTCCATTTGCCTTCTTTTTCTAATTAATAGGAATAAAATCAAAACGAGTGAAGAATTCACAAGAAAATATCAGCTGCATTGTATTCCTAAACCTTGCAACCTGGATATACTATATTCATAGATACTGAATTGGATATGTTAGTAATCTTTGAGTCACAGAAATGAAAAGGATGTCAGGCTGTAGGAAGTAGAATATAATTCCAGTATTCAACAATCATCACAATATATAACTGATCATTTTGGTCATCTACGATCACTATGAGCCAATAAATTTTCAAAATGGTTTCTAATTATCCTCTGTATTTCAATAGTCTCTGTCATGATATATCCTTTTCATCATGAATTTCAGTAACTTGGGTTTTATCTCTCCTTTGTTAGGGTGGCTAAGGGTTTGTCAATTTTATTTTATTTTTTTAAAGAACCAACTTTTTGTTTTATCAATTTTTTGAATTGTTTCTTTTGTTTCAATTTCATTGCTTTCAGCCCTGATTTTAATTATTTCCTGTCTTCTACTTCTTTGGGTGTTGGTTTGTTCTCTTTCTAGGGCTTTGATGTAGTGTCAGGTCATTTATTTGTTGACTTTTTCTTCTTTTAATGAATGAGCTTAATGTAATGAACTTTCCTCTTAGCACTACCTTCACAGTGTCCCAGAGATTTTGAAATGTTGTATCAGAGTTCTCATTTACCTCTAAGAAATTTTTTATCTCCTCCTTGATGTCTTCTGTAATCCATGCCTCATTCAATACTGTATTATTTAGTCTCCAGGTATTGGCTAGTTTCTAGTTTTTATTTTATCATTGATTTCTAATTTCATTCCATATGGTCATATAGAATGCAGAGTACTATCTTTATTTTTTTGTATTTTCTAAGACCTGCTTTATGGTATAACATAGGGTCTATTTTAGAGAATGATCCATATGCTACTGAGAAAAAATTGTATTCGCTCATTGATGTATGGAATATTCTATATATGTCTGTTAAGTCTAAATTATTGATTGTTTTATTATGTTCTACAGTTTCTTTGTTTTGTTTTTGCTTGGAAGATCTATCCAATGGTGACAGAGGTGTGTTAAAGTCACCCAGAATTACTGTGTTGTGGTCTATTTGATGCTTGTAGTTGAGAAGTGTTGTTTGATATACAAAGATGCCCCATTGGGGCATAGATATTTACAATTGTTATGTCTTATTCATGTATGATCCCCTTAAGCAGTATGAAGTGTCTTTCTTTATCCCTTTTCACTAACTTTGGTTTGAAGTCCACTTTATCTGATATGGAGATGGAAACCCCCACTTGTTTATGCAGTCCATGTGAGTGGTATGTTTTTTTCCTGCCTTTTCACCTTCAGTCTGTGGATGTCTTTTCCTATGAGTCTCTTGAAGGCAGTATATTGTTGAGTCTTTTTTTTAAATCCAATCTTTCAGTTTACATCTTTTACATGTGAGATTAAGCCATTCACATTCATGGCTATTATTGAAATATTATTTGTAATCCCAGTCATTGTTTATTTTTGCTTTTTACCTTGTTTTCTCCCTTTCTCCTTTTATTGGCCTTTCCTTTAATATAGTTCCTCTCTTTGCAGATTTTCATTGTTGGTTATCATTTCCTCTTCATGGAATATTTTGCCAAGAATGCTCTGTAATGCAGGCTTTCTTGCTGTAAATTCTTCTAGCTTTTGTTTATCATGGAAGGTTTTTATTTCATCATCAAATCTGAAACTTAATTTTTCTGGATATAAGATTCTTGGTTGGCATCCATTTTCTTTCAGAGCTTGGTATATGTTGTTCCAGGATCTCCTGGCTGTGAGGGTCTGGGTTGAAAAATCTGCAGAGATCCTAATTGGTCTTCCCCTATATGTAATCTGATTCCTCTCTCTTGTGGCCTTGAAAATTCTATCCTTATTCTGTGTCCTAATTTTTCTTATAATGTGCCTTGGTATAGGTCTGTTGTAATTTTGTATATTTGGTGTCCTATAAGCTTCTTGTATTTGGTTTTCCAATTCATTATTCATGTTTAGGAAATTCTCTGATATAATTTCATTGAAGAGATTGTGCGTTCCTTTGGTTTAAAATTCTATGCCTTCCTCTATCTCAATAAATCTTAGATTTGGTCTTTTGAATCTATCTCATAATTCTTGGATGTTCTGTTCATGGTTTTTCACCATCTTCACTGTGTGGTCAACTTTATTTTCAAGATTGTATATTTTGTCTTCACCATCTGAGGTTCTGTCTTCCAAGTGATCTAGTCTGTTGGTGATGATTTCTATTGAGTTTTTTATTTGGCTTATTGTTTCCTTCATTTCAAGAATTTCTGATTTTTTTTTTTTACAATCTCTGTCTCTGTCTTGAAGTAATCTTTTACTATCTGTATTTGCTCCCTTATCTCTTTGTTGGTGTGATCAATGGTTGCCTTCATTTGCTCTCTTATTTCTTTGTTGGAGTAAGCAATTTTTGCCTGTATTTGCTCACCTAAGTCATTCATTAATTCACAGATTATTTTAATTATGTACATTCTAAGCTCTTTCTCTGACATTTTATCAACTGCACTGTCAAAGAAGTCTGTTATTGTAATATCTTGGTTTGTTTGGGGCACTTTCTTCCCTTGTTCTTTCATGTTGATTATGTGTCTTCCTTTCTTGTAGTGCCAATCTGAGGTATAGGTTTCTACCCTATAATCTTGTAGTAACCCTGCAGATTACCTGTACCTCACCTTGGTGTTTACTTCCAGTCCCTGGTGGGTGTTCCCAGATGGACACTACTGCAACTAAAGATGGTAGTGGTGGTAGAGGAGGTAACTCAAGATATCAATGGGAGTGGCCCAAGATGGATGCAAACACTTTCTGAGATGGGGTTCAAGGGATGGAACTTACAATGGCTTTGGGATAACTATTCAGAGATGCTGTGCTGTGTCATGCTGTGCTGTGACAGGCAGCTGCCTTCAGGCCCTCTCTATTGTCCCATGGTGGAGGGCTATGGTGATGGCTGCAGTGTCCCAAGATGGATTTGGAAAGGGAGTGACAGCATGGACCTCCACTCTGTGCAGGGGCAGTCCTGGGCCTGAGTTCTCACACAGGTCCATAGGGGGGGCAGTCCTGGGCCTGATCTAGGCCAGGGTTCCCTCAGGGGTCCTGGAGGCAGTCCTGGATCTGGTGGTGGGTTCTAGCATAGGTCGGAGGATTGGTGGGGGTGCTCCTGGGCCTGACCTGGGCCTGGGCTCCCATGGGCACCCCCAGAGGTGGTCCTGGGCCCAGGACTAGGCCTGGGCTCCCACAGGTCAGCAGGGGCTCTGGCACAGAATGGTGGAGGCCTTGTTTGTATTCTTTATCATTGCCATTATGAATGGAATAAAGTGAAATCTTAGTGTAGTTTTGATTTATATTTCCCTGATTGCTAGATTTGTTAAAAATATTTTTTATATATTTGTTGGCCATTTGTGTTTCTTTTTTTCACATAAAGTTAGGGTTATTATGACCATCATATTCCATCACCCTTGCTGTCCCCATGCCCCCTCCCCCCTTAAACCCCTGTGAACAGAGATCCACCATTGTTCCCATGTCCTTCCCCACATTATGGATCATCATCCACATATCAATGAGTACATTCGGCATTTGGTTTTCTGAGATTGGCTTACTTCACTTAGCATGATATTCTCCAACTCCATCCATTTACCTGCAAATGCCATAATTTCATTTTCTCTTATTGCTGAGTAATATTCCATTGGGTATATATACCACAGTTTCTTTATCCGGTCATCTATCGAAGGGCATCTAGGTTGGTTCCACAGTTTAGCTATTGTGAATTGAGCTGCTATAAACATTGAAGTGGCTGCAGCACTGTGGTACACTGTTTTTAAGTCTTCTGGGTATAGACCTAGGAGTGGGATAGCAGGCTCAAATGGTGGTGGTACCATTCCAAGTTTTCTAAGGAATCTCCATACTGCTTTCTAGATTGGTTGTACCAATTTGCAGTTCCACCAGCAATGTATGAGTATGCCTTTTTCCCCACAACCTCACCAACACTTATTGTTGTTTGTATTCTTGATAATTGTCATTCTGACTGGCATGAGATGGAATCTTAGGGTAGTTTTGATTTGCATTTCTCTGATTGCTAACGATGTTGAACATTTTTTCATATGTCTGTTGATGGATTGTATATCTTCTGTGAAGTTTGTGTTCAGCTCTTTGGCCCATTTATTGATTGGGTTGTTAGTTTTTTTGGTGATAAGTTTTTTGAGTTCTTTATATATCTTGGAGATTAGTGCTCTATCTGATGTGTTTGGGCAAAGATTTGTTCCCAGGATGTCGGCTCTCTGTTCACTTCATTGATTATTTCTTTTGCTGAGAAGTAGCTTTTTAGTTTGAATCCATCCCATTTGTTGATTCTTGATTTTACTTCTTGTGCTATAGGAGTCTTGTTAAGGAAGTATGGTCCTAATCCAACATGATGAAGATTTGGGCCTATTTTTTCTTCTATTAGATGTTGGGTTTCTGTTCTAATTCCCAGGTCCTTGATCCACTTTGAGTTGAATTTTATGCATGGTGAGAGATAGGGGTTTAGTTTTATTTTGCTGCATATGGATTTCCAGTTTTCCCAGCACCATTCGTTGAAGAGGCTGTCTTTTCTCCAGTGTACGTGTTTGGCTCCTTTATCTAGTATAAGGTAACTATATGTAACTGGGTTTGTCTCTATGTCTTCTATTCTATACCATTGGTCTACATGTCTATTTTGGTGCCAGTACCATGCAGTTTTTGTTACTATCACTTTGTAGTATAATCTGAGGTCAGGTATTGTGAGGCCTCCTGCTTCACTCTTCTTGCTAAGGATTGCTTTGGATATTCCAGGTCTCTTATTCTTCCAAATGAATTTCATGATTGCCTTTTCTATTTCTATAAGGAGTGACATTGGGATTCTTATTGGTATTGCATTGAATCTATATATATCTTTGGGAAGTATGGCCATTTTGACAATATTGATTCTGCCTATCCAGGAGCATGGGAGATTATTCCATCTTCTTAGGTCTTCTTCAATTTCTTTCTTCAGTGTCTTGTAGTTTGCATTGTAGAGGTCTTTCACCTCTTTTGTTAAATTGATTCCCAAGTATTTTATTTTTTTTTTTTTTGAGGCTATTGTGAATGGGATAGTTTTCCTAATTTCTCTTTCAGAGGGTTTATCACTGATGTATAGAAATGCAATTGATTTGTGGGTGTTGATTTTATATCCTGCTATTTTGCTGAATTCATTTATTAGTTCTAAAAGTTTTCTGGTAGAATTTTTTGGAAACTCTAAGTATAGAATCATATCGTCTGCAAATAATGATAGTTTGAGTTCCTCTTTTCCGATTCGTATCCCTTTAATTTCTTTCGTCTGTCTAATTGCTCTGGCTAGTGTTTCCAGG